>QANY01002751.1:2076883-2302845 GCA_003255025.1 Datisca glomerata
ATTTCGTAATATATATGCATAATGAAAGAAATAAAAGTTTTACACGATTGGAATGCGTTTAAAAGTCCTTTGACAGGAAAAAAAGAAAAGAAAAATTAATACATTCATCAGTCAATATTGTTATATAAAGCCGGAACCAACCGGGGTTAATATGGGGACGAGAGGATCCAAGAATTTTTTTGACTTTACCTACATTCCAAACAAACTATACCAAAGCTCTAATTTCTCCTTTCTTACTGTATATATGAATTAACATACTAATGTCATCCTAGCAGTGCAAACATCGTCCAATGCACTTGGAGTTGGGTCAGAATTTTATTGACTTTACCTACATTCCAAACAAACCATACCAAAGCTCTAACTTCTCCTTTCTTACTCTATATATGAATTAACTTGCTAATGTCATGCCAGCAGTGCAAACATCGTCCAATGCACTTGGAGTTGGGTCAGAGCAGAGATTGAAGAAAACTCTTGTTAGTTGTTTTGCAATGGTCATAACATTATCATTTAAGAAATAAAAACCAGCCTCCTTAATCTGCCATTTCATGTAATCTGGCCGCTTGTCATTAGTTCTATTTATAAACTGTGACAACAACAAATACATTGCATCTCTATAAATTAATTTATTTAATATGTTTTAGTTAAACAATTTCCTATATAAATTTGATTAGTCCAACGTCTTTAGTCATTCAAGCATACTACATGACTCTTGTATCTCTTAATAGCTATACTATATCATTGTTTAAGTCAATTAATTGTATTTAACTTTTAGGGATCAACAATTTAAGTTCATTATCTACTTGTACTAAAAATGATATTATTATTATTATTAACTATCATTTCGTACTATAACTAGTTTAAGGATGCATGATGGCTTTGTGCAATCGTTATGTCTCTGCCCAAGTTGTAGGTCTTTGTTTTAAATTTCAATATCAATCAGTTAAGAATCAATTGAACATGTAGTTCAACAACGAGAGATACAGAGCACAAAAATTATATAATATAACTGATGCACTGCAGTAAGACTACGTGTCTCATGCATGCAATATGAAACCTTTTCACCACGATACGTCATACTTTGAAGGTGCTTATATAAGTAATTAAGAAATCAAATCGGATCTCTAATATATGTAATTTACATGCATTTTGGTATTAATGGGAGAATTATTTGGATAGTTACACAATGATAGCTTCTCCAACGTATTGTTTTTTTGTATATTGTATTGTAGATGTAGATAGATAGTGTGATAGTGATGATTTGTGTAAAGTAATCTAGTTAGTGTAGTAAGTCCTTTTTGCTGAGCTGTTGTGCTTGCTGAGTTGTTGTCTTTTCATTGATAATTAGTTTTTCCATTTAGTTAGGTTAACTGTCTACTTAGCCCATATTTAGTTCACGTGTATATGACTTAGGTTTCCTTAATGAGAGTATTATTCTGTTTAATCTATCTCTCTGTTCTTCTTCTTCTTTCTTCTTCTTTTTGTTATGTTCTTCCTCTTCTTGTTTTCTCTGCGTTCACTTTCTCCTTGTTGTTTTCTCTCTCTATGTGCAAATCTCTTTATGGTATCAGAGCATTCTACGAAAAACATCTATGGTTAATGATTCTGAAACCTTCGAAACCAAGTCTCAAACCCAAACTCAAGTTCATACAAACCCTCCCACCCAAATCCCTACCTCTAATGGCGTTGATGCCTAGCTCCACTCTCCCATCTTTCTTCTCTCTAACATATGCAACCTCATCTCTATCCATCTTGATTACACAAGTTCCATTCTTTGAAAATATCATATTTCTTCTATTCTTAAAGCTCATTGAGTCTTTACATTGATGGCTCCATACCCTGCCCGGGAATGTTTCTTTCTGATGAAAAGGGAGAGACCACAGACACAATTAACCCTCGATTTACCCACTGGATCGCCCAAGATCAATCCCTCATTATCCTAGTCAATGCTACCCTATCTCCTATGACCCTCTCCTATGTCGTAGGGTGTCAATCCTCTAAAGATGTGTGGACCTCCATTAAAAGACGATTTTCCTTTATCTCTCGATCAAATATTCTTCACTTAAGTCTGACATCTAATCTGTCTCAAAGAAGAGCACCGAACATATTGGTTATTACATTCAACAGATCAAAGAGATGAAGGACAAACTCGTTGTTGTTTCTGTCCATCTTGAAGACGAAGACATCTTGATATTCACCCTCAATGGCTTACCTAGTGACTACAACGTGGTCAGGACATCCATAAGAACCCCATGAGTCTTGAAGAACTCCACGTTCTTTTAAAATCTAAAGAAAAATTCCTTGAGTCCCAACACAAACAACAAAAGAATCTTGTTTAAACAACTGCTCTCATGACTGTTCAGAGTCAAAATTCGTACTGAGGCACAAATCGTTGTAGAAATTTCAGATCTTTCCGGGGCGCTGGTCATTTTAATTTTCGACGCTTTAATTCAGGATGAGGTAGATCTTCTTTTAATTCCTTCTAAGGGCAATCCTCCCCTTCTGTTCTTGGTCTAGCTCCCTCCAAATCTTCTCCGTAGTCTTACAAATGAAGTTTTCACAACATGCCTGATTCATCTCATGGTTCTCACTCCTCAAGAATCCATCGCCAGATCTATAAAAAAATTGGGCACACTACCGTGGACTGCTACCACTGCATGAATTAGTCTTATCAAGGTAAAAATCCTCCAAAAACACGTGCTGCCATGACAACATTGTCCTATCAACCTACTACATTAGAATCCCAGGTCTGGATATCTGACATAGGCTGTAACTCTCACTTAACTGTCAAATTAAGCAATTTATTCTCCTCTTCTGAATACATTGGGTAGGATGGTTTTGTTGTTGCAAGTAGTCATTCCTTGCCTATTACTCACTCTGGTTCGGGTCCACTCTCTAATTTTTCTCATTCTTTATCCTTACCAAAAAACTTTTGCGTTCCTAGTTTATCTTCCAATCTTCTATTTGCCTATAAATGCTGCAAAGAAAACAACTGCACTTTCTTTTTTTATGCTTCTTATTTTCTGATTCGGGACAAGGCCTCGAGTCAAGTTCTGTCCAAAGAGACCAGTAAAAACTACATCTTCTTCATCTCCTACTATTATTTCCTTTCTTGGTGCTAAAATCTCTGATAAAATTTGGCATGAAAATATAGGAAATGCTTCAGATAATGTTGTTAGACATATACTTCGTAAGGGAAATCTTACATGTATTTATATTGCTTTACCTAATCTAAACATTGTGTTTGTATTGGCTGCTTTTTCAGTAAAATGAGCAAATTACCTTCTTCCTTACAATACTACTACAAAACGGGCTTTAGATGACAGCGGGTTATTAGAATTAATGACAGGTCCCCTAAACCTGTCATGTAAAAAGACTCAGGAGTGTAAAAAATTGATTTTTGGCTAACATGACAGGTTTTGCATTAACTGTCATAAATATATTACCTAATATGACACATATTCATTTTGACTATCATTAAATTTTCTTTAATTACAAAATTACCATTATATAT
Organism: Datisca glomerata; assembly: GCA_003255025.1. NCBI lineage: Eukaryota > Viridiplantae > Streptophyta > Magnoliopsida > Cucurbitales > Datiscaceae > Datisca > Datisca glomerata. The sequence continues at coordinate 2,080,395 of QANY01002751.1, forward strand.
ACTCCCCTAAATAACCCTAGTCTTTTTATTTCTCTCAAACTTACAACGCCATCTCCCTTTCCCTTCATCATCGACGTAATCTCCCTCTCCCTTCATCGTCGACGTCATCTCCTTCTCCCTTCATCGTCGACGTCATCTCCCTCTCCCTTCATCCTCGTCATCGACCATCTCCCTCTTTCTCTCTCATTGGATGTATGGAAGAACAAGGCCCGTTGCTTGAAGCTTCGACTCATGGAGCGTTTCAGAGTGGCTGTGAATAGCCACCGACACCGCCAGCTGATTTTTTATGAGGGTTACTTCTTATCGATGTTGAAACATTGGCTCCAGAGGTTCCACGACTTTCATCGGGATTCTTTGCCTACTTATGCATCTTTCTGTCACAAGTGAGGTACCTTCAATTTTCTTCATTCACTTCATTTTCTTCCGTTTTGCTTTTGATCGGGTATTTTTTGGAAAAGTTTTCTCTTTTGTAAGGCATAAGTTTCTCTTACTAGCTCTAAACTTTGAATGAGTAAGTGCTTCTTTATGTATTAAGAAAGAATGATATTTGTTGATTCTGAATTATTTTTGGGAAATGAACTTCATAGCTTGGTATGCCTGATTAACGCCACATAGGCTAAATAGAAGTATGCCTTAGTGGAGGACGTCGTTGAAGTATGAAGTAGTCTGTCATTCTTACATCATGTGAAGAATGTTGGTGGGTTTGAGCAAGAAATATTTTTATGTAATCTGCATGTTAGATCGTTTTGGTCGTTGTAAGCAAGGATTTCAATGGTGGAGAAGAATCAGTCATTTTTCGGATGCTTCAGGCTGTAACTATTCCTGTTTTTAGGAATGCTTTCCATGTATTTATGCATGGTTTGAACCGTGTCCAGGTGTGTGCATTGGTGGTGTCTAAACTAGTGTTTTGTTTTGTTTGTTTTGTGTTTTCTCAGTGTTCAAGGCAATACATTTTTGTTATTTAGTATTCTAGGTATAGGGCTTAGAAAAACTACATAAAGCAGTGTTGTTTAGGCCCAAGGACAAGCCTCTTATTACAGTATATATGTCTCCATTTTCTCAGAACTAATCAAGATGTTTCAATCAACTTAGAACTTAATGCACTTTCATTGTCGTTGCTTGAATCTAAAGTTTTCGGTAATGGTAAAGGTAGAGCTGTAGTTTCTCTCCTTTCTCTTTCAGGTACGCAATCATGTTGCTTCCGTGGACGACCCACTTGTTATAGCATCGCTTCTCCCCCAACATGTTCTTCTTGTTGCAAAAAGTTTGAGACGGATATTATCTGCATCTTATCGATGCTTCAAAAATCATGTCACATTCACGCTCTTTAGAAGCCTAAAAGTGTTGTCAGTTTCCCGTGGTGATGGTGTTTATTAGAAGGCATTGTTATTACTGTCAATTTTTATTTAGTTCCTCGAGATTTGTAGTGTGTTAGAATGTTTGGTAGAGTATCATTTAGTAAGTGAAAGTATCATTTAGAAGGCATGGTCTTGCAAGTCACAAATTGAGTATATATTATCTATATGCCAGAGAGTTTCTTAGGTTGCTTTCTAGTTTCATTATCTTCGAATCTATTGATTATTATTTATGCTGACTTTGGAATCAATTGTTCATTGTCACAATGTCCAATTATTATTGTCTAATTGAATGACATCAATGCAGGGAAGAGAATATTAAGTTCTAAAAGTTCCACATCTTTGGATGAGTATTGCATTTCTATTCACTTTTGTTGTTTCTCATTTTGGACAATAATCTATTTCTATGTTCTTATCCTACTTCTTTGGTTGCTTCAAGGCATGGACATGGCTATATCGAAGTTGAATCGTGGGGCTGGGTTCATATCTTCCCTGAGGGTAGTCGTTCTTGAGATGGTGGGAAAATAATGGTTTCTTCGAAAAGAGGGGTTGGGAGGTGAGGATCCTGACGTGCCTTTATCATATCTACTTTATCAATTTTTGTCTTTCCATGATAGATTTTTTTAAAAAGACCCTTTAATGACGGGGATTGCACATCATTTTAGGCGACACTATAATGACGGGCAATACCCATCATTAATGGTTTTTTGCGACACTTATAATGACGGGCAATCCCTATCATTAAAGGTGTTTTTGTGGCACGTTTAATGACGAGAATTCTCTGTCATCAAAAGTATTTTACTACACATTTTGATGACGGTTTTTGATAAAAATGAGTTTAGATGATAGCATGATAGATGACAATCGCATCCTCATCATTAAAGGATTTTGATGACGGATTTTCACTCTCATCTAAACCCTATTTTGTAGGACCTTGTTCTATCTCTTCTTTGCAAGGTTACAAGTATAATGTGTCTTTCATTGATGACATGTCTAGGTATACATGACTTTTTCCTATGGTTAATAAATGTGAGGTTTTCAAACTGTCAAATTTTTAAACCTTTGGTTGAAAATTTGCTATCTAAAACTATCAAAACCTTTAGAACTGATGGAAGTGGAGAATATAGTTGTTTATCCTTTACATCTTTTTTGGAGCATCATGGGATAATACATAAAAATCATACCCCTATACACCTGAACAGAATGGTGTAGTTGAGCGAAAACATAGGAATCTTGTAGATATTGCCCTTGCTCTCCTCAACACCATATCTCTTCCCTTACAATTTTGGTTTAATGCTTTCTGTTGTGTTGTGTACTTAATTAATCGTATGCCTACACATATTGTGTATAATGAATCTCTTTATGAGGTTTTGTTTCGTAAATGTCCTGATTATGAGCATCTGAAATTTTTTAGTTGTGCTTGTTATCCTTGTCTCAAGCCTTACAACTCTAATAAACTTCAACCTAATAATAATAACACTACTATTCTTTCTTTGCTTTACATGCCTACTGTTTCTTTAAGTTCTCATATTAGTACGCATGCTTTACCTAGTTTACCTACATCTCATAACCATACTACTAATAATAATGAGTCTCCTCAATCAGACAATCACGATATTTCTGCTACTATTGTTAACTCTTTTGCTGATTTACCTGACATATCCAATGCCTTGACTGTTGATATGCACATTGAACCCTCTTAACCTCAATCTGTACCTGTACCTTCTACTGCCTCTATTCCTCCTACTAATGTTCCGAAAATGTAAACCAGATCTAAGTCTGGTATATCTAAAAAGAAAGCTCTTCTTGCTTCACATCTCCCTCATCACATAGAGCTTAATTCCTTTTTTGCTTCCTGCAAAGTTTCTCGATGGAACACTGCCATGGAAGATGAATATAAAGCTTTAATGGCTCAAAAGACTTGGACCCTTGTCCCACTTCCTGAAAACAAAAACCTTATGGCTTTATGTTGGTTTATAGACTCAAATATAACCTTAATGGCAGTGTTGCTAGGTACAAGGCTCGCCTTATCGCCAAAGGGTTTCATCAAGGAGCTGGCATTGACTATACCGAAAAATTTAGTCCTGTTACAAAGAATTAGGATAATTCTTTCTATTACTGCATCTTATGGTTCGTTGCTTAGACAATTAGACGTCAAAAATGCATTCTTACATGGTGTGTTAAATGATGAGGTTTATATGGTTCAGCCTCCTGGCTTTGTTAATCCCCAATATCCTAATTATATTAGTAGGTTACATAAATCTTTATATGGTCTTAAACAGGTTCCAAGACTCTGATTTGACAAGTTTACATCTCATCTATTATCTCTTGGCTTTACTGCTTCTCAGGCCGATACTTCCTTGTTTGTCAAGGCTACATGTACTTCTCTTGCCTATCTTTTCTTATATGTTGATGATATCATCTTAACAGGTAATGACAACAATTACATTAACTCTCTTATACATTCTCTTCAAAATGAATTTGATATGATCAATTTAGGCTCCCTTAAGTATTTCTGAGGTATGAAAATTACAAGAAGTTCTAATGGTATATTTGTTAATCAACATAAGTACGCTCTGGGCATTCTGTTAAATATGGGCATGATTGATACAAATTTCTGTAACACTCATTATTCTACTAAAACACCTTTGTACAACCATGTTAGTTCCCATATTTTTTATGTTACCTCATTTAGGAGTTTGGTTGGCTTTCCAATACTTAACTTTCACACTTCCTTATATAAGTTTAGATGTTAATAGAGTGTGTCAATTTATGCACTCTCCCACTTCGGCTCATTTTAGAGCAGCTAAACGCATTTTAAGTTATGTTGTTGGGAACTCTTACTCATGATCTTCTTTTCAAACCAGGAACTTTTAATCTTCAAGCCTTCAGCGTTCAACCACTGGTTTCATCATCTATCTTAGCTCAAATCTAATTTTTTTGTGTGAAAAAAAGCAACCAACTGTGACACGATCCTCCACTGAAGCAGAGTATAAGGCCTTAGCCAATACTAGAGCTGAACTATCTTGGATAAGGCAAGTTCTGTGTGACTTGCATCTCTACCTTAAACAACCACCCTTGCTTTGGCATGACAACACTTTGGCTATAGCCCTTGCCTCCAAATCAGTATTTCATGCTTGAACGAAGCATGTGAAGATTGATTTTTACTTCATCAGGGAACATATTGTTAATAAAGATCTTATTGTCAAGCAGATTGACTCCCATCTTCAACTTGCAGATTATTTACCAACCCCCTCTCTACTCCTCGATTTACTTTCTTACGGAATAAGCTCATGCCTTGTCAACCGGGCTTGAGTTTGAGGGGGGATGTAAAGTAATCTAGTTAGTCTAGTTAGTCTTGTTGAGCTAATGTGCTTGCTGAGTTGTTGTCTTTTCGTTAGTTATTAATTTTTCTGTTTAGTTAGGTTAAGTGTCTAGTTAGCCTATATTTAGTTCCCGTGTGCATGGCTTGGTTTCCTTAATGAGAAAGTATTATTCGGTTTAATATATGTCTCTCTCTCCTTTCTTCTCATTCTTGCTGCGTTCTTCCTCTTCTTGTTTTCTCTGCGATATCTTTCTCCTTGTTGTTGTCTCTGTGTGTGCAAATCTCTTTAATTTGAACCTTCGAATTATCAAACCCGAGGTAAAACAAAATAAAATTTAGTTACCAATTTAAAAAAGACGAAGAGTTAAGAAAAAAATAAATGACATTTGATCTATCATATTGACGATTTTCAATTAAAAAATACGGAGAGTTAAAAAGAAATAAAAATGAGATTTGAGCTATCATATCAACATTTTTCACAATGTTTTATAGTAATTAATGTTGGGATGTTTATCATAAATTAGCAACATTACTGTAATTAGAGTTTTTTTGTTAAAACAAAAAAAATTGGAGCTTCAATTAATAGACAATCGCTATGCTAAATGTAAGATATCAACTAATAAACCATAACCATGTTTATTACAAAATAAGTGGACATTTTTCGAGTTTGTGAAGATAGTGAATGAATAAAAGTGTGTAAACGAAGACTTCTATTCCTTTTTATAAATGGTAAATAATGTAAATATGATATCACAACATGATCAACTCGATTTTTTTTTCAAATTATTTAAAAGAGTTCTATAAAGATTGACCCATAAAAAAAGCACATGGATTAGACCAAATTGCCTTTTGACCTACCCAACAAAACAAAACACGTTCTTTTCTTAAATGTTTGGCAGTCTTTTCGCCGAAGGAACAACTTGGTCTTGTTGGCTTCTAGTATATCTTTATTGATTTTCATCATGCCATGTGTTTGAACCCAACTTGGCATTGTTTGTTTCTCTTTTGATTATGTTTTATCACACGTTTACATGTCTGAGTTCTGTTTCAGCTACCCAATCCTTAAACCTCAATATTCTTAATTTAATAGCTATATTTTAGTCATCATTTTATTCACTCTGTTAAACCCCTTGAATTTTTTTTTGTGAAAAATTATATTACAAATTTTAAAAAGAATGAGTAAATATGATTTAAACCCACGACCTCTAAAATATGAGTGTGAGAGTTTAATCAACTGCGTCAACCGAATTTATATTCTTGAAACTAATTTAGAGTTTAATATTTTGCAACTCTTGAGAACCTACGGATCTAATTACACCTAACTGTGGGAGGTAGAGTCTTACTATTTATACTTGATACAAGAATACAAGCCAGAAAGTCTATTGCGACAAACATGCGGAAAGTGTAATGAATGAATATTAATTAAAAATCATATTAAATTGTTTTAAAGAAAAAGAAGAAAAAGAAAAGGGATATAAAAGAGAATCTGAAGGAGAAAATGGATAGAAAGTGTAGAGATTTGCTTGTAAGCCGCAAAAAAACATGGAACGTTTTGTTCATGCATGTTGACTTGTCGGCCGTCCGGTTAATGTTTGTCTTTTCTTGCCATGCTCTCAAACGACAATTACCCGCACTCTCTTAACAGAACAGCAACCCTAAATTATTTTGCTTCCCTAATTATATTGTCCCTAATTCATGGCAAATAACAACTTCTCGATCTTATTCATGGTAATATTTACGGCAAATCATAGTATTGTTAGTTTAAAAAAATCGTAGTGTATTATTACCCTTTTGTGAAGAATTCTTTTTTGAAAATAAACAAAGACAAAAGCTATGTAGCCCCAAGAAACACAATAACAGCAACTAATGGGGGAGTAGAATTCCTCCAAACAACGCCACTCGAAAGATAGAAACTGTTTCGAGCAAGCCCATGAGCCGCTTCATTGCAATGACGCGGAGTGTTGCTGCCACGCTTGAAAAAAAAAATTAATAACAAAATTTGATAATATTCTTTGATGTTGGTTCACACCGAAAAACTTAATAAATATAAATACAAAACTTAAATTGGTCTGCTATAGACTATACTTTCCATGAGCAGTTAATTTGGTCATCCAAGTTTCAATTTGGTATATATTTGCCTTTCAAATTTTAAAATCTGTGAATATTGACCGTTCCGAGATTATTTCTTTCGAATCATAACAAATCATAGCAAAGTCGTCTGTTCGCCTTGAAGTTAACATATTTGCCCAAAACTACGTTGTTTCATGTTTCTATATCTTTTCTTTCATAAGGAAATTAGAGAGATATGATTTAGTATATTCACCAAAACATCACAATTATGCTAGCACCATCATTATTTAATTCATCCCAACATCTTTAGATTCCTACAAAAAAATAAGTATGAATCTAAAAGAAGACATGCTTTAAATGTTATAAAAAGTAAAAATGAATGAATAGCTAGAGTGTCCACCACCAGATGGGAGTAATTATTACTGGGGTATCTGGATGCCGAACAATTTACAATCTTATTATCCATCCAATTACTGTAAATCACAACAAAATATATCTAAGAAAATAAACTCAAACATCTATTTCAAGCAGGACATCAACGCCAAAGTCTCTTACAAGACCTAGAACAAAAGATGACCATGAAATAAGTAGAATCAATCTCTAGCGACAACTATCACTAGCCAATGGTTCAAGCATAACAATCACATAGATGATAGCAACCAACCCGCCTCAAAAGCAAAACAGACGCGATGAGAATAGTAGAAGTAACCCTTTACAAGTCCTCTAGAAGTTTAAAAAAATTCATCCACAACCAACAAGGCAAAGACTATCGAAAGTCATCCCGGCTGTGTTAACCTTAATCTAGCCCGTTAGAGAAAGACACCAAATAACTTATGAAATAGTTGGGCCCTAAAAGTACTACCTAAAACAGGAAGTTGTTTAATTGTCATAAGCTCATATGTAGAATTCAGTATTGTGTAGTAGTTCGCCCATGAACAGAACGATCAAGGAAAGAAACTACACCATCCAAAAGACTGTAATTGAAAGCCCTCCAAAGAGCCTTCAATTGCATGTTAGAAGAGATCATCATTGCCTCATGTCAAAGATCTAAAAATGAATTTATTCATGAAAAAAGTGATGTCGTAAGTCTAATGTAATCAGCAAAAGCATTGGACAACATATCCCACAACTCATGAGCTAAAGGATAATCTAGAAAGAGATGTCGTAAGTCTCTCTTTATGACGCAACAGAATCAATATGAATTTATTCATGAAAAAAGTGCCAATCGAGGACGAACTGAGAACAAGGAATAGACAACTTTCAAAATGATGTCTTTTTGTCATTGACAGTAAATGGTGATTTAAATAGAAATGTTAGATAAAACGGTTGACGTACTTGGTTAAGTTCCACACCCATATTTTGAGATCGTGGATTCGAGTCATATCCTTCATTCTTCTTAAAACTGTAATGTAATTTTGACAAAAAAAATAAAAGGGTCAAATTATGTAGAATTGCAAAGTTGGAAGGGTAAATTAACCGCTCCACTAAACTGTTGTGCTGTGAATTTAATTTTCATATGACACAAATGGCACCTTCGGAACAAAAGTTATTTAGAATATTCTTTTCATTGTCAAGCTTGGAAGAAGTAACCGCAACCGTAGAGAGGGAAAAAAGTTTACTTGTTTTAGTGGATGGTGAAGTTTGTTAAAATTCAATAACCATATGGCATTAATTTTCTTTGAAATGTTGAACGATATCTATTGATAGGATCAAAGAAATTTGCCAAGTCAAGTGGTCATTGATTTTGAGTACAAGAAATCCTTAGATTATTTTTTTTAGAATAAAACTGAAGTTTCTAATAACTTCTTAGTGTATAGTTTTTGCCGATTCTAGTTTTACGTGGACAAGTCTCACCCCCTTCTCCCCTTTTCAATTGCGTAAGACATTATTCCAACTTATCCTTTTCACACTCTTTTTTCTGTTTAATAAATCAACTTAATTATTTGCGGTTACCATTCATAATCATCTTTTAGGGACACATGGCTAACATTCTTTGTCTCAAGGATCCTCTCCTCTTTAATTAGGATATTTATTCACTCCATCATACATATTCATATATATCCTAAAAAATCAGCCCTTTTACGTTACTTTTGTAATGTGCTGTCCTTTATTTCAATTATTTCTCTATAGCAAATTGAATCTTCCTTCCTTTCTTCTTGGGATTAAAATCTCATTAAGTGACCGGGATAATATTTGTGATCATTTAATTGTACAAAATTACGACAACAATGATTTGATTATGTATGTGCATGGTGTACTATCACAGATTAAATTTTATTTACTTATTATATTAGGTGCAACATACAACAACATATTGATGTTGACATATGACTTTTTTTATTATGTACAATTAAGGTATGTTACTTGGGAAGAAAAGAAAATGGAGGAGAGACCGTTCTCTAGTACTTTACTTTTCACCTGTTTACTTACTTAAGGACAGATGTCGACACACACATTTTTTCTAAATGAAATGGATTTAAGTTACCCTCTCCCACCATAAAAACTTAAAAAGCACGAACACAATGCGATACAGATACGTCAACACGCTATTTATTTAAAATATTGGAATATAGTATATATATAATGACATTTTTAGGATGTATTTATAAAATGACATTATATATATAATATAAAATGATATTTTTAGGTATGTAAAATAGATATTTGAGTAAAAAATTAATTACATTATCAATCATATAAAAAAGATGAATTAAAATAGTTACATTGCTCGGAGATGTCACTCATTGATCGAGTGACTTTTTGCTTTCCAAAGTTTAAATATTAATGGTTTTAACAATAGAAAATCTGATTTTGTATTATTTTTAAATTAAATATTTTAAAACATAACTTTCTTTATTTTCTATTTTATTCCCTTACTCTTTTTGTATTTAAAATTTAAAATATTTTTCATCTCACTTTAAACCCTTTTATATTTCACTATTTAAAATTATTCCTAAAAATGTTTCTGGAATATGTCAACATGTGTCGGGAACGTGACATGATGTTCGATACATGTCCAAAAATGAAAAAATGAAAATGAAAATAAGACACGTTATTGATGTGTCAGTCACATGTTAGAGCGTGATCAACGCGTATCGGTGTACGACACATGTCCAACACCAATACTCTGTCCAAATAGGAGCGTTGTAGCTTCCTTAGAAACTTAATTCCAACTCTTAAGGAAATGTTAAAAATTTTGCCTCACCCCAAGTTCGCCTCCCACAAATTTTACATTTTGAAAAAACGTCCTTCAATTTATTGGACAAAATTCGGAAAGTACCCTTCACTTGAGATAAAATTAAAAAATACAATCTATTTTTTATTAGTAAAATAAATAAATTATTTTAATTTGCAATAAAAATAATTTAATTTAATTAATTATTGACAGTCTATTAGAATAAGTTATTTTATTTTGTCGGGACTCTCTCTAGCTCCTAGGGCTCTTTGGATTGTGTGCTTTGATGATGGCTGCTTTGATTGGATTCTAGCACTTGCGCTGAGGATTGAGTTTGCTAGAGTTATGGAGAAACGTCTTATCAAGGAAGGTATATAGAAAGAGATTCTAGCTACGTTGCATGGAGTGCATGGTGATTTTAACCTTTCTGGAATGAATCCCGAGGTGTTAAAAATTCCACCCCATAAGGAACCAAGCCATGTGAATGACCCTAAACGGGGTAAGGGAGACCCACTAAGAAGATTCCTGTGACTAGAGGTAAGAAGTAGGGTTTCACCTACTTTAGCCAAAAATAGTAATAATGAAAAGTTATATCTCTGGTAACTATTTTGAGCTCTAAGATAGTAGAAGATGACATCAACATTGTCGTGGTTGTTAACGAGAACATTAATGTTGTTGAAGAATTTCTACCTTTACCCTCACCACAGAAATCGACTGAAGAGGGCATTGAGACCAACTTGATTTTCAAAATCCTATTTTCAGATTTAGCTAAAGGGAAGGATAAGGTACCATTGAATGAAAAGGTGCCTAATGAACACAAGAAGAAGTCGTGGGTGGACAGAGTAAGGCAACCCAATGTTCCCCTTCCTGGAGATATTGAGAAGCCTATCCTTGATACCACGAATGGCAAGTTTAAGATCTATAGCTCTATACCGGAAGAAGGTTTGAAACAATGAGAGTTTACTTTGGTAGGGCACTTTCTTGAGAGGAAGCCCGCCTTCCACCTAGTCAACCAAGTTGCTTCAAGACTTTTGGGGGGGGGGGGGGGGGCNGGGGGGGGGGAGTCTTCAGGAGGTTGCTGAAACTGATGCATGCTTCTTCTTCTTCAATTCTCTTCTGGAGAAGAAATGGATCAAATAATCTAAGGAGGTCCTTGGTACATGCTTGGAAAACCACTTATACTTAAAACCTTATACTTAAAATATGGAATATTCCCCCTATTTTATGGACTCAGAGAGGTATTAGCAGCATTGCCAGTATAATTGGGAAACCTCTGTTCACTAATGCAATCAATGCAAAAGCCTCTAAAATGTCATTTGCTCAAGCGTGTATTTAGATTGATATCTCAGTTAACCTACTAAAGTAGAGGTGGAATACATTGGTATTACTAAAAGGTGCCAATCATGTAAAGTGTTTGGTCATAATTGCTCCCTCAAACCTGAGAAGAAGAAGCACAAGCAACCTGGCCCACTATAGAAGAAAATCTAGAAACAGGAATGGGTCCATGTGGCTAAAAAAGGAAACGAAAAGATTAATGAAGAACCAAACATTATTTTACTTCACAATCTTGATGAGAATGCCCTGGTTCACATGGACCTAGAGGGTTTAACTTCAGGGCAGATAGGATGCTCTGAGATTAAATATACACAAATACATATTGCAGAGGATTAGACTCAAACTGAACCCTCAAGGTCTTTCCCTCAGAACTCAGAAGCTCAACAGTTAAGCCAAGAGGAAAGAAAAGATGCTCAGTCAGATTCTCCTATTCCAGCTGCTAAGCCAGAGGGTTCTAGCTTAAGCTCTAGATAAAAACAGAGAAATATGCTAAAAGTGGCCAAGCTTAAAGTTAAGAGTGATGAGTTGATGATACTATCACCACCTACAAAACCTCATTTTTAAAGAATAATTTTACTGTCTGGAATGTAAGAGGCTTCAACATGCTCATAAACATTCAGAAGTCAAATAGTTATGTAGGGATTTTGAGTTAAAATTTTGTGGTATTATTGAAACTGGAGTAAAGTTCAAGCATTTCTCTAGCATTATGCAGTCTGCCTTTCTTGATTGGAATTATTTTCATAACTATGCTGCTGATTCATCTGGTAGGATTTTGCATATGATTCAACTGCTTTTGAAAGTCAGTGTCCTTTCTAGTTCTTCCCAATCGATACTATTAAGTGAAGAAGCTTGTTTCTGCAGAAGTGTTCTTATGCCCAATAGTTTATGCTCATAATGATGTTGTTAGAAAAAGGAACTTATGGCAAGATTTACTCACTATCAACCCCAATTCTTCCAATACTCCTTGGATTGTTTGTGGAGATTTCAATTAAATTCTCCACCCTAATGAGAATGTTGGAGGAAATGAATCTTGGGATGCAAGTATGAAAGAATTTGCTATCTGCACTACTAGCCTAGAGATACATAATCTTACTTATAGTGGTCACCACTTTACTTGGTGGAACCACCAACCTGGAGAGGGGAGTATAAGAACCAAGATTAACAGAGCTTTGGTAAATGATGCCTGGGATACTTCTTATCTTAGGTAAACAATATTTTTTTACAGTTATGGGCTCTCTAACCATAACCTAGCCATCACTAAGACGCTCCCATCAATTCACAAGAAGTCTTATCCTTTTAGATTTTTCAAGTTCTAGACTGATGTTGAGGGTTTTTTAGAGGTTGTGCAGTAATCTTGGAGCATTCAACTTCACGGTACCTCAATGTTTAAAGTCCATCAAAAATTACTTTCTATTAAAAAAATTCTTAAACTTTTTAACAGAAATCAATGCAACAACATTTCCAAGAGAATGAATGAGGCTAGAGATTCCATTCAACATGCTAACTTGAACTTAGAGGCTGGTCCTCTTAAGGTGGACCTGCAGGTTCAAGCATTAGAGGCAAATGAAAATTATATGAGATGGAAGCTTGCAGAATAATAGTTTTTATATGCAGAAAGCAAAGATTTCTTAGCTGAATTTAGGAGCAACAATACTTCATTTTCTTCAATGCTTTAAAGAGGAAAATGAGGAAAACTCAGATTCTTCAATTAATGGATGATAATGGTAATCTGGTGCACTATCAACAAGATATCCAGAAACATATTATTCAATTTTACAAGGACCTTATTGGTTTTCAAAATTAGATCTCTGATATTGACTGAAGATTATGCAGAAAATCATCAGAGCTTTAATTCCTTCTAGTTCACAGAGCTAGTTAACTAAGGATGTTACCATTGAAGAGATAAATGAAACATTATTCTCTTTTAATGACAGTAAGGCTCCTGGCCCAGGTGTCTTTTCAGCTAACTTTTACAACAAGGCTTGTCTTATGGTTGGCATAGAGGTTACTGAAGCTATCCAAGAGTTTTTAGCAATGGTGAGATGCTGAAAGCCATTAATGATACCCTTATCTCTATATGTTTGATTCTTAAGGTGCCTAACCCTTCTAGAATCACTGAGTTTAGGCCAATTGCTTGTTGTAACTTGTTATACAAGTGTATAACTAAGATTCTAGTCAACTGGTTGAAGAAGGCCCTGCCTAATCTTATCAGTTTGAACCAAACATCATTCATTCTAGGCAGAGCTATCTCTGACAACATTCAGCTTTCTCAAGAAATTCTGAGAGGGTACCATATGGACATCAACAGCCCTAGGATGTGCTTTTGAGGTTGATCTACTTAAAGCATATGATTTAGTAAGTTGGTTCTTCCTTGCCAAGGTCCTTCAAGTAGTTGGTCTCTCTGCATAATTCACTGACTGGATAATGGAGTGCAGAACCACTCCTTCATACTCCATCATTATCATGGCTTCTCATAGGTGTTCTTTTAAGGAGGAAGATGGCTTAGACAAAGAGACCATTTGTCTCCCTACCTATTTGTCCTTGTTGTGGAAGCATCAAAATGTATCTTCAATTATTGTGCTACGATGCATAACTTTAGCTATCATTGGAGGTGCAAAAAAGAACAGAATTATCAGCCTGTGCTTGTAAATGATTTGTTAGTCTTCTGAAAGGTGATTTAAGTTCTTGCCCAGTGTATTAAAGTAGACCTTGATCTCTTCAGTAAGTTGTCAGGTCTCCAACCCAATGAAGACAAGAGTTTTGCTTTCTTTTTAGGTGTGCATGAGGACATTCAAGACCTAATTCTAGCAGAAACAAGATTTAAAAAGGGTTCACTTCCTACAAGGACTCTTTTTACAATAGAAGGCATGAACTTGGTCAACAACACTGGTATAAGGCTTTCCTCTCCTCTCTTTGTTCTAATCAGAGAGAATAGGTGGTGCTTTCCAAATCCCATTTGGAAGAAAGTCTGAATTTATAGGGTTTCCATCTCAATCTCCATCCTCCCAACTCTAATCTTAGAGATTCCTAGTTCTGGAATATTCATAATAAATGTCAGTTCTCTATCAGGGCTACCTGCAATGTTTTAATACATAAAAAAAGATTGTCCAATGACATAAGATAGTCTAGTTTTCGGAGCACATTCCTAAGTGTTCCCTAATAACCTGGCTTGCCTTCCATAGTAAAGTAGTTGCTAAGGATTAGTTAGGACCTACCAGCATGACATTACCATGGATTTTGCTTTTTGTGTTTCAGGTATGGAAACCACTGAGCATCTATTTTTCTCTTATCAAGTTTCTAGGTCTATTAGGTTTAATTTGTTTGAAAGATGTGGCTGTGTTTGTACTACTTCTTCTTGGCCTTCTTTTCATACTTGGTTGTTGCAGGTGTCTCTAGGCAAATCAGTTGGTTCTTTGTGTGTAAACTTATTTTTTCTAGAAAGAAATAAAAGAATTTTCTTAGATAAGATTGTTGATTCCTTCTTAACCACCAAGAAAATTATAAGGATGGTTAGAGAGAGAATTATTTTTCTTTCAAAAATTAGGAACATTTTTATTAGTCCTTATTTCTTTGATAAATGACTCTTATAGGCTTATAGTTTGTTCTGCTTTGTGTCTGGGATATGCCTATTGTACTTGTATTTTGGTTTCCTTTGGTTAATAATATTTACCTGTTAAACAGAAAAAGTTGTTTTTTCATATATTATTAATTTATTTTAATTAGTAGGTTAAGAAAGTTACTTAACAAATATATTATAGTAAGTAAATAAAAAATATTTATTTTTGTTATTACTTATTCATTTTGGAAAATTGGAAATTAGAAAGCGTGGGCAGTAAGTTTTGTAAAGAGGAATATTTGGGTAAATGAATAAATCATTCTCATTCTTGATAGTTAAGACATAAAAAACAATTTCTTATTTTTTCATTATTTTTCTCTTTCATTCTTAATATTATTTTTAAATTCATTACTGTAGAGTATAGTAAACATACAGAGATACTGGAATGAAGATGAGCTCCAATGGAATAATACCTTACACAAATAATAAGATATACTAAAATTGAAACTATTTCACAAGGATAAGACTAATAGAGTTGGACGTCTAAGCTGTTGAAAAGAATAATACCGTATCCAATCCCAATGCAATCAACCTGCTTCATCTTTTCCCCAAAGTCCTAATCATACATCAATGTCTTTCTAAAGTTACTATTCTCTTTAAGCAAACTCAGAATATATATTATTTTATATATAAAAAAGAGATTATATTGATACAACTATTAAGTGCTATATCATGACCCACGCTACTAAATTGTCATTCTGCTCGTAACTTCAACCTATGAGAGTTTGTAATTTTGATAAAAGAGAAAAAAATACTTTTAATAATTAAATACACTCATACAGATACGGTTTCAACTTTGAACTGTCTGATACGGTTAAGTTAACATGAGGATGTCCCAAACATACAGATAGACATATAGATGGGATTTGTGGTTGTCATCAATTTTCTAAAAAATATAATATTAATTATAATATTTTATTTTACCTAAAAAAATATATAAAAATAATGTCGTGGAGACTGATGGTGCACGTCATCAGAATAGCAGTAAGAAAACACTCTGCAAAATAGTGGAAGCCACACACATAGCATCCAATAGAGGGAATCCACATTCCCACTCCATATTTTCCCAAGGACGAATTCCTTAACAGCCTCTACTTCTCTTTTTCAACTTACGTGGGAATTTTTAAACTCGCCACGTCATCTTCATTGTGGCCCCCACTTTTATCCTTCTCAGCCGACTCCTCTGCCTCTTTTTGGACCAACTTGGAACCGCAATTTTCATTGTTTTATTATTTTCTATTTTTGTTTCATGATCTTGTGTGGCACGTCGCATTTGATACGGTGCAACACCAAGACAGTCAGAAGACCAAAGCTCTCGTTTGTTTTTTTCAATTAAAACAGCGTATATGACTAAGTCAACGAGACCATGGATTATATATGAAAGTCTACTAATCAGAATATTATTATAAGTTCACTAATCAAAGGTTGGAAATTTCCTAACACACCTAATAAGTGTGCTCCTAATTCCCTTCCAATCGCATATGCTTCTAAAGCCAAAGCCAGTCAATCTCTACCTAATATTCAATTGTTAAAAATTGAATAAAGAATTAAAATTTACAAAGTTCCATATTTCGTAAGCTATTACCACATAATTGCCATATTATCCACATGCTGCAAAGAAACGAGTCAAATCCCATGCACTTGACGAAGACAAGTGTTGCAAGTAAAACTCCAATGATCTTACAAAACCAACGGACAAGATCAACCCTCCGACTCAAATTGATATAGATAAGGATAAAACCCGGCATCTCCCCACCCACTACTTTACGTGAACCGAAACACAATTTCTACGTCCCAGAAATTAGTAGCTGACGTCAGTTAACCGCTCTTTATCCTCCCAATTATCCACTTCTATTTTCCATGTCAGACACCAAAAGTAATTGTTTTTTCTTTTTTGCTTTTTGGTACACTAATTTCACAAATCCACAAGCACCTCCCTAGTCCCTATAAATACCCACCTGGGCCCTGAAAACAAGACCCAAAAACAGAGACTTGTCATAAATTCTCAGCCAGCTTTACAGAGATGGAGAAGAAACTAAACGTTCATTCTCATTCTATGGTTTCTTGGGTGAGAGGAAAGTGCATCGGTAAGGGCTCGTTCGGCACTGTTAATATCGGAGTCAGCAAATCGGACGGTCATGTTTTTGCTGTGAAGTCCGTGGATCGAAACACGGGTCTTCCTACCCAGATTGAGTGTTTGGAGAATGAAATTCAGGTCCTCCGATCACTGTCCTCCCCCTATGTTGTTCGGTTTCTCGGGGATGATGTGACGGAGGAGAATCCTACGACGTCGTGCCGGAATTTGCATTTGGAGTACTTGCCTGGTGGCACCGTTGCTGACGTGGCGGTAGATGAGAGGACTGTGCAGTCGCGTACTTGGTGTATTGTATCGGCATTAAAGTATGTACACGCGAAGGGCATTGCGCACTGCGATGTGAAGGGGAAGAACGTTCTGGTGGGTCACAATCCGAATTTTGCTAAGCTCGCGGATTTCGGGTCGGCGATCGAAATCTCCGGCAATACGTGCGATTTCCCGACAAAGCCACGTGGAAGTCCTCTGTGGATGGCTCCGGAGGTGATTCGCCGGGAATCGCAGGGGCTGAAGTCCGATATTTGGTCTTTGGGATGCACAGTCATCGAGATGGTCACCGGAAAACCGGCTTGGGAAAATTCTGGGTTCGACATACTCAGTCAAATCGGTTATTCGGACGAGATACCGGAATTTCCGACTCGGTTGTCCGAGACGGGACGCGATTTCCTCGAGAAGTGTTTTCGGAAAGATCCTAATCAGCGCTGGAGCTGTGACCAGCTACTGCAGCATCCATTTTTAGCCTCAGCATCACCAATTACTGTATCAGACTCGTCTCCTCGTTGTGTCCTCGACTGGGTCAACTCGGAATTCGAAGAAGATGAAGAAATTATCACCAGCTCGAACTCCCAATCCGATAATGAGAAATCCGAAATATCGGCTAAGGACAGAATCCGTAAATTAGCAACAAACGCAGTGGAAAATTGGGAATCGGATGGTTGGATGGCGGTGAGGACTATGGGAAGTGATGCGGAAGAAGAAGAAGAAGAAGCAGGGGTGAGCTGCCGTGGGGACGAAGGTATAGGGTCAATTTTGGAATATAGGAATTGCAGTAGGGAGAATATTGGAAGATCAATTAGTAATTACTTAAGTCGTGGGTTAGGGTGCGGTGGGTGCGAAGCTGGCACGAGCTGTCGGCATGGGTTGGAGAAGCAAGGGTTAATTGGAACAAGCTTTTACACATTTTGTAGCTGTCTATTAATTTCTTATTATTGGACATTATTCATTAATAAATTGTTCGTTTTTATTAGCTATACATATATTTTGAACCCCTATTTTATTTCTTGCCCATTTATAACATACAAATTAAATTAAGTAAAAATAATACTAAATTGATCACATGAATATCTTGGCGGAATTAATTATTTATATTGATCCACATGAATTTCTTTTTCTATTTTTCACTTCTACGGACAGATTGTTTAAGTAATTAGTTTGTGACATTTATTTTAATAGGATGTAGCCGTTTGGGTCATAGAAGATGAGTGTATCTGATGGATAGATCTATTATCTTGGATTTCTGTTTTTATTTTGCACCCAATTGATTATTATCCATTAAAATTAATAGTAGCTTAACATTATTGGTACAGAAACTTGACGGCAACGGCACTTGATAAGATAAAATCATTTCCCATGTAATGTAAATGGGAATACGAAGCAGCTGTTGGAACCGCACTCCGATAATATCATTCTTTGTTTCAACTTGAAAATTTTGGTGTAAAATATTGGGCTTCATGTTTTTTTTTTGTTTCATATCTAACAGACGAAACTATACATGAGAAATGTATACTTTGTTGTTTTGGTCACAAAATTTTGGAAAATCAATTCTTGAACTATATTTTAGTGAACACCGAAAAATTTCTAAATTACTTAATGAATAAAATTGTTTCCTGATTTAAGTATTTCTCGGTCACATAATTTATTTATTTATCGTCTCTTCATGATTCTACTTCGGATTAATAATATTTAAAAATGTTATATCTCAACAAATTAAATACCCAACTAGATAAACGCATTTTAGCACACTATTTATTTACTCAATACTCTTAATTAATTTCGTTTTGGAATAAAAGCTGATTACATGACGGCTAGACTATGATTATTCATGTACAAATATGCACACAGATTATTCATTGAAGACTATCAAAAGGAAAGAAAAAGGTCAAAGGTGGTTGTGCAAGCTCGTCTCCACGAAACTCCACAAACTGAAAAAAACAGGTTAGGTTCAAGGTTTTCTTTCATGCATGCATGCACTTTCTCTCTGTCTGTCTCTCTTGCCATTTATCGAACATTCATGCTTTGTCTCTTTAACAAACAACACGCACGAACACCTCCAATTTTGAGTTGATTGCCAACAGCTAATTGATTCTTGAATCATCCTAGTTTACGTATATTATATTAATTAAAGCTTGTCTTTCTTCGTTAGTTTAATACACGTATTTAGCACGTTGAAGCTTCATTTCTCACCAAAATGATTCTTTCCTACAATGCTCTAACAACCGCGGTCATGAAGTGCACTCAATCAACACCAGCTCTATTGTTTTCCGAGATTTTAATCACTACTTTACTTTAAAGCATTTTTTGGATGATTAGTAGGAATATGGAATAAAAATGTGAAGAATATCATTTTCATTGTTTGGATTCTTCGGAATATGTAAGAGAAACTAATGAGTTGAATTAATTTTTCTACATTAATAATTTCCTTCACTTTTCCTCTAACTCTATTTTGTCCTCACATTTTTCTTCCCTTTCTATTTTCTAAGATATCAACATACCGTAAAATCACTTGATTCTATCACTTAAACACTAAAAGATTTTACATGCATTTGATATACGATGTTTGTACTGTGACAGAATAACTTATTATAAATATAGTTTGAATTCTCATAAAAGTAAATGTATATAACCAGTCTTATTGGAAAAAATGATCGTTCAATCGGTTACAGTTAATTAAAATATAACTGACAAATCATTTCACTGATTGATGAAATATCGAAATATGAATGATTGATACTCCCCTTAGCCAAATAAAACTTACTTTTGAGTGCTATTAGATTTACACATAGAATTTATGCAATTGAAAGGATATGGCTAGAGATCCTTAATTTAATTATTTATAGATATAGTTTTGATCACAACCCAGAAAAATTGAAAAATATATAAAATATAAAAAGGATAAATAATAAAATACGGAACCCAAAAAAGTTACGTGGTTTGACACTATGCCTATGTCAACGGGCGAAGATGAGAAGAATTTCACTAAAATCAACAAAGTGAGTACAAAAAAATGTAAAAAAATATTCACACGCCCAAATTTCACAAACTCAAATATTGAACTAAAGTAGAGTCTTAGAAAATCATAGGTCTCACAAAAATATCTTTATAACTGATATGATTTGGCACAATACAAAAAGGAAGAGAGGAGTCCTGTTTATATAGAAAACTAAGAGAGCATGACTACTAAATAATCGACGTGGGACAAAAGCAAAAAAACCTACATTCAAAGCGTCGCCTCAACAAATTTCCACCCTCATTTCGAATTGCATTGAGATCTTCTAAAGTACATTTCTTCAAACATCTTCTCAAAGCAGCAACAAATCACCTACTGCAAATTCCAACCAAGATTCATAATAGACTTAGTCATCTTGTTAATTGGATTCTCTGCTATATGAATCTTTTACTAACTAAAACGACACCTAGAGATACAACTTCAATGATAAAGTGATATCTAGCATCAATGTGTTTGGTCTCTCATGATACATTTGATTTTTAGTCAAATGTATAGCATTCTGGCTATCACCATAGACAATAGTAACATCCTACTGAAGTCCAAATCAATAACCAACCCTTAAGCCAAATGGATTCTTACACTCATTTTTTTGCTGTCATATACTCTGACTCTGTTGTAGACAACACGTCTATAGACTGTAGAATAATCTTTCAACTAATGATACACCAAAAAGTGTGAATAAATAACCTACTAGAGATAACCTCATATCAAGATCACCATATAGTTAGAGTCAACAAAACCAACAACATTGCTATTAGTGTCAAAACTCCTACCATAAAATAAGCTAAAATATATAGTGCCTTTCAAATACTGAATTATCCATTTCACAACTTGCCGATGAACTTTTCCAAGGTTCTCCATGTATCTGTTGAAAATATGAGAAATATCTGGACAAGTGCAAAGCAAAGCATACATGATACTCGCAATTGTGCTAGCATAAGGAACATTTGACATTTGCTCCTTTTTTCATCAGTTTATGGTGACATTTGCAGAAAGCTTGAAATGTGCAGTAAACGAAACATCCACAGGTTTAGACTTCTCCAGAAGAAAATTTCAAGAACTTTCTCAATGTAATTCTTTTTAGATGAAACCAACTTGCCCACTTTTCTACGCCTCTGACATGCCCAAAATCTTTTTGGCGGCACCTAAATCTGTCATCTCGAACTCACCACTAAGCTAAGCTTTCAGCTTGATGATTTCAGCTTTATTCTTTGCAACAATAAGTAAATCATCAACTTAGAGCTACAAATATACAAAAGAATCATCTGGAAGACATCTATGGTAGATACAACTATCATAGTCACTCCTAGAGTAACCATGGCCAAGCATAAATGAAGCAAACTGCTTGTACCACAGCCTAGGAGATTGCTTCGAGCCATATATGACTTATTCAGCAAACACACATGAGTATTTCTTACCATGAACAACAAACTCTTTTAAGTGATGCAAATAAATTTGTTCCTCAAGCTCACCATGTAGAAAAGTCATCTTGACATCTTTAAATAAATTTGTAGTGCTATTAAAATGACGAGGCCAGGAGACCCCATTGTGCTTTTGAGACCTTTATATACTCCAAACCCTAGATTTTTTTATTCAACTTCTCCCTACCCCATACGCGACGAAGCTATCCCACCATTCTTATCTCCTTATGCCACGTGATGCCTTTGCTTCCACTGTCGTGCTTTAGCTTCAACCGTTGTCTTGTCTTCCCTTGAAGGAGACGTCATCTTCACCATTCTCAACCCGTCATTTTCATCCTCTGCGCTTCTACCATTGATTCGGTAATTTCATTTTAGCTTTGGTGGATTAAATCGGGTTCTTTATTTCTTTGAATCTTAGTGGTGCTTTAATATTATGTGAAATCTTGGAAATTTTTCTGGGTTTGAAATCTTGTGCGTCTGCCATTGATGCTTAATCAGGTTCTTTGTTATATTTATCAAAATTATTTTTTAGCCGTTGTTTAAAAAAATTAAAATATGCATGTAATGAAAATTTTGGCAAATCGTTATCTTTCTACTAGTCTGAAGCCTTTTCGGATTGGCAACATCTGGACTTCTTGTGAGGGTTTTCAAAAAGTTGTGGAGAATAACTGGATGGAAGAAGTTTTCCCCAGCTTCTCCTATGTCAGTGTTAATTCAAACACATTACAATTTGTTTTGAATGGGTATTCTTCAAATATAAATTATTTTCTACAGCTCTCTATTGTGGATATAGATATATACATTCCAGATGAGGAACTTTCTAAGCAAGTTCAGGGGAAGACGAGGTGTTCAGGAGGGATGGAATAATTTTGAGTGAAATTAATTTGTTTTTTTTTATTTTCTTTTATAATAGTTGTTCACATGAGGAGTGGATATAGATATTAATTTTACTTTTATAATAGATGTTCAAGAATGGATATCGATATTAATTTTACTTTTATAATATATGTTCAAGAGTGGATATAGATATAATTCATGTATATTATTTTACTCTTTTTATTGATTAATTCAACTTTACCTATATAGTGATGGATTATTTTGATTAATTATTAACTCATGTGTATTAATTTTACTCTTTTTATTGTCTCATGTGCACTTGAATGAAAAATTGTTGTGTTATGCAATTCGTAAGTTGTAGATATGAATAGAGATGACCCGAATTATGATAATCTAAATATGGATAAATTTGATAGTTTGAATATGGATACGATGACTATGACAAAAAGAAAAGAAAAAGAGAGTCAACGTTTGAAAAAAATGTTATCACAACAAATTTTAAGGGACAACCTGTAGGCGAGAACGTTTCCAAATTTAAAAGCATTATATGAAGTTGTGCATATTCAATTGTTCCAATAACTTACAACGATCGGGAGCACCATATTTCAAAAGAGCTGAAGGAGAAGGTGTACGAAAGTATCGAGGTATTCATTTAATTATATACTTTTTAATTGTTGGACGAACTTGAGGAAAAAGTAGTGCCTACTTCCGGTACCTAGGACATTCTCACCATGATTTTGAGTACTCGCAAGCATGGGGTCGGGTAAGGGGTCTGGGGCTTTTTGTGATCCCAACCACATATTTTAAACTTTAAAATATACAACTAAAAGGTCGAAATTGAGCAGAAATTGACACAAGTGCATGAGCAAGTTGTGAATGAGGAGAACTTAAGGTGGAGTGCCAAGTTTAAGGAGTTGGAGCTAGAAAAACGTAAAGGTGATCCTAATATAACTCCTCCATCAGACAAGGTGAGCTGTTCCAAATGATATGAAGGGCTTTCTACGACCCAATGGAAAGATGTAAAGGTATTTTTGATAACTTATAAACTTGATTTGCTTTCTTAGTGAATAATATTTATACATATGCATACTCATACTATTTTAAATTATTTTAGAAAATTACGTACAAGCAAGTTGTTTTTGAATATTGACGATGAGGTCGTCACATATGGCATGATTATCGACACAACAAGCAATGATGTTCTGGTAGGAGAGGGAAATGTGTGTATGTCAATTGATTTAGTCATGATTGATAATGCACCTCTACCTATCCTAGTTCGGGATGAGCTAGAGACTGTGGGTTTGGTTGTGGGGTGTCATATGCTTTGGCTTGAACATCTAGTTAGACTTTTAGAGATAATTTTTTTTGTATTTATTAGTTATTTTGAAGTTGTAAGGATATTGTGAAAATACTAAATGAGCTTTGTATTCAGGACAAATCTCTAAAGAAGAAATCTGTTGTAAGGATATTGTGAAAATACTAAATGAGCTTTGTATTCAGGACAAATCTCTAAAGAAGAAATCTCCTATGCAGTTTGTTACCAAAACTCAATGACTGTAAAGGTTCTACAAGGCCTAAAGTATCACTACACAATGGTCAAAAAGATGGGATGGATGAGGCCATCATTGTAGATTGTGAGAGAGTAATTTTTGGTTATGATAGTGCTAGAGCATTTTGTGATAAAAATATTATGCAATTTTGTGAAATACGCGAGATATCATGTAGCATAGTAATTGATTCAATAATTATATACATTTTTGTGAAATCGCTAGAACTATGTTAGGACGTACAATTAGAAATCCTCGAAGTGGATAAAACCTAAAGAATTGATTTATACATTTATACTTTGTGTATATGCTAACATGTTTGATTTATTAATCTATATAATTAATTTATATAATTGTGTCCTACGCAAGCTGGAAGCGTTGAATGTGGCTATTTTATTATGCATTTCATGAAAGATATAATCGAGAATCGTAACAAGTCTATAAATGAAATGGTACGTACACTAGTTAATTTTTCACTATACTTTATTATGTGATAGTGTAAAATAGTTGACTAACTTAATTGTTAATCTTTTATGGCAGTTCACAAACAAATCAATGTATATACAAGAAGAGATTGATGAAGTACGTCTTGAATGGTTCGATCACTTTGCTGAGTATATGTGTGGCCGGCTAGGATAGCTTTAGGTTGATTTTTTATTTTTATGATTGTAAATAAGTTATTCGGTGTAATAAGTTACATTTTAAATTTTAATAATAGTGATCTACAAACTTGAATAGGTTCTACATTATTTTGAATAAAATCTGTATGATCGTATTTCTGGGTATACTTGCGTGATTGTTTGCAGGATTGGGATAATAAGAATAAATTTTATTTTGTAATTTTTTTTGCATAATAAGACGATGGGTGCTCGACTACCCGTCGTCTTTGGTTAAATAAATGGTAAAGACACGATGGGTGCTCAAGACTGTCATGTCTTCACGTCCATTTTGACGGGTTTTTGAGCACCACTCATGTATAAGAAGCCACAAATCCGACATGTGGTTGAAGAGTCGTCATTTTCTTACCTCCATTCACAACGGGTATTCGACCACCCGTCGTGTTTTACCACCTTAGCCCACGTGCCTCTTTTTTTTTTCTACACATGGGAGTGATCTTCCTTCACGACGAGTCATATAGCACCCGTCATCTTCTATCAAACACTTTAAAACCTAAAAATTAACGCGCAAATTCTTTTCTTTTCTTTGCACTTTCTAATCTATCGATATTGTCTGCGTCTCGTCCTCGTCTTTGATTCTCTATTTCTTCTTCGAATCAATTGTTTCCTCGTCATCTTCAAATCATGATGAAATTTACAAATTTTGATTTCTATTTTATATGTCCAACTCACAAATTTGGAAGGTATGTTTATTTTTTTCTCCATCTTTAATGATTTTAATTATGTTAATTCTAGGGTAATAATGAGTTTTGTATATCTTTTTGTATTCTCAAGATGGATAAATCATGGGTGTTTATGGATACAATATCTACAAATTATGTCATTGGGGTTGAAAATTTCCTCAAGTATGCAATGGAGCATGGTAATGACCATTGTTTCTTACGTTGTCTTTGTGTGGAATGTGGGAATCTCAAATATTTCACTTTCACTAAGGTAAGAAATCATGTATTCATTAATGGTATAGATCAAAGATATCAATCATGGGTGTGGAAGGAAGAAAGAGTTCTCATGTAGATATTGATGATTATGAATGTACTGTAAATATGGTTGAAAAAGCAATAGAATAAATTTATTTAGATAATCCTGAGAAATTCAAAAAAATGCTTAATGACGCTGAGAAGTCTTTGTACCCAAATTGTAAAAAGTTCACAAAATTATATGCATTAGTGAATTTGTGTAATTTAAAGGCTAAATATGGATGGAGTGACATAATTTTTCCATATTTATTGAGTGTGTTAGAGAAAGTGCTTTTAGATGGCAATCAAATGCCTATTTCATTTTACGAGGCTAAGAAAACCTTGTGTGCTTTAGGAATGGAGTATGAAAACATACATGCATTTCCTAATGATTGCATTTTATATAGAAATGAGCATGTAGAAGCAAACACATATCCTGTGTGTGGTGTCTCGAGATGGAAACCATCGAAGAATTTGTCGGGGGAGAAAAAAGGAGTGTGTGCAAAGTTGTTATGGTATTTTCCTCCCATCACATGGTTCAAACGAATGTATAAAAGTAGCCATATTGCAGAAAACTTGACATGACATGCTTATTATTTTTGATGTAGGAAAATTGTTATTTTCGATGTTGTAGAATGCCATATTATGCTTTTGACATTTAGATGGTTAGATTATTAGACTAGTTTTTGGTTATTGTTGTTTTTTATTAAGCTATAGGTATTCAGAACATAAAATGGCTCTATTTGTTGTTAAGACTTTGGTGTTTGAGCTGAATTTTATGTGCTAGTGGTATGATTATATTGTTTTGAGAATAACATAGACACATTGGTAAACAATGTGCTTCTTTTACATTTGCAGGATCTTCCACAAGATGTATGTAATAGTAGGTAAAATTGTTTATGGGAATAAATACTGCTATAATTATGCAGCAGAATGGAGGGTGTTGTCCAGGACTGAATTGTTCAAGGTTATATGTGTGATGCAAGTTATTTGATTTGTTATCATAGTGAATAACTAGTGTTATTTTCTCAAAGCATAAAATGGTGATGTGAGCAATGTGAAATTATCTTAAACTTACTATCTTATTCTTTAAAATCCAAGACCTACAATCTCTTGAAGGTTTTCAATATGACATCAAATTTTGAAGAGTAACAATGAAAGTTTGAAGTTATTTTGTAGCGTTTGTTAAAACTTTCATATGTTTTTGTTTTTTTAATAGTACGTTGTATTAGTAGATTAATTACTAATACTTTTAGATGATATTTATGGATGGTACTTATGGATAATATTTTTTGAAAATGAAATGATGTTTAAATATGTTTTAGTCTAGTAATGTATTAATTTGAATGATTAAATAGGTACATAAACATGTGCATATAAATTGATTGTAAAAAAATAGCATTTATAAAATGCTAGGAAAATCTCTTTATAAGAGGCATAATTTATAACCAAAAAATATATCAATGAGATTCAAACAAATCTTATGATATTTGATTTAATAGGATACCAAAATACCTGTGAATATTAATTCACGAGAATTATAAACACCTATTGAATAAAAGTAACATGAGTTGAAATACCTCATTAAACAACGTTCTACAGGAGACGAACAATTCTATAAAAGCGAGATACCACATGGGTCTTTATAGGAGGCGTTGCGCCTAGTGAAAAACGCTGAATTTTAATATGAGGGGCTGTCACAGGCGCGAATGATCCCTGTGGATTACTTTTCACGGGGATATCCACCTCTTGTAGAATGTCATTTTTCTTGTGGTGCCATTTAGTTTCTTTAGTCGTAAATATAGTTGTTGGCCTGTTATTATGGTGTTATATAATCTCCCTGCACGGTTGTGCATGAAGAAAAAATACATGATATTAACATTGTTAACAGCTGGTCCTAGGCAACCAGGAAATGATATTGATGTTTATTTTAGCACATTTCATTGATGATCTTAAATTTCCCTAGGAAGTGGGAATTGAGGCATATGATGCATATCAGGAAGAGATTTTTACACTTAGAGAAGTCTTAATGTGGAAGGTCAATGATTTTCCTGTATATGAAAACTTATGTGGATGCAGTGTTAAAGAATATTATGCTTGTCCAATATGTGCAGAAGATACATCTTCTATTAGGCTAAAACATTGCATATATAGAAAAAAGAATTTTACCACTCAAACATCCTTGCAGAAGGTAGAAAAAGGCATTTGATGGTAATCAAGAGCTTAAGACAGCTCCTGGACCTCTAAGTGGAAAAAAAGTGTTGGAAATAGCTGAGAAAGTTAGGTTTACTCTTGGAAAGAAAAATGTGAAGGAATCAGTGAAAGATGGATTGCCCAAATCTTACTGGATGAAGAAATCAATTTTCTTCAACTTTAGAGTATTGGAAAATCTTACATGTTCGACATTGTATCGATGTTATGCACATTGAAAAAAATATTTGCATGAATATCATAGGAACATTACTTGACATTTCTGGGACAACAAGAGATGGGTTCTCTAGTCGTATAGACCTTGTGGAAATGAGTATTATACCAGAATTAGCGCCAAACGTTGATGAAAAAAGATAGTTCTACCCCTAGCTTGTTACAAATTGTCATGAGCATATAAGAAGAAACTATGCACAACATTCACTAACATAAAATTTCCCGAAGGGTACTCATCAAATTTCTAAAATTTGGTTTTTTTGAAAGATCTTAGTCTTAATGGATTGAAATCTCATGATTGTCATACATTAATGCAACACATACTTTCTATGACAATACGTGGATTATTACCAGATCATGTAGGATATGCAATCACCAAACTTTGTTCTTTCTTTAATGCAATTTGTAGTAAGATTATAGACTAAGAAGAACGGACACAGACATGCGACACAAATACGACAAGACACTGATACGTTGACACATCATTTTTAAAAAAAAGGATACGGAGATACATTATATATATATATATATATATATATATAATGTTATTTATACGCATGAAATAGATATTTGCATCAAAAACTAATTACATTATCGGTGATACCAATAAGTTGAATTAAAAAAAATACTAGTTGAGGATGCCCTCGATTAATCGAGTGAGTTTTATTTTACACCCTTTATATTTTATTATTTAAAAAATTTCCCAAAAACGTGTTTAAAGGTGTCGACACGTGTCAGAACGTGTCTTGGTGTGTCGGACATGTGTCCGTAACATGTCCTCGTGTGTCTAACACGTGTCTAAAAATAAAAAATATAAACAAAAATTCAGACATGATTTTAGCATGTCGGACAAGTGTCAAAGCGTGTTAGAAGAGTGACGGTGTCCGACACCGGCGCTCTGTACAAATAGAAATGTCTATGCTTCTTAGGTTATAGATTTTACACAACTAGATGTGTTACAAAAAGAATTTGTTGTGACGTTATTTATTCTTGAAAAAAAAATTCCAAAAACTTTCTTCACCATCATGGTTTATCTCAATGTGCACCTTGTTAGAGAGGTATGACTTTGTGGACAAGTTTACTTGCGGTGGATGTACCAATTTGAATGATATATGAAAGTGTTAAAGTGTTATGTATGAAATAACAATCGTCTAGAGGGTTGCATTGGTGAGTGTTATATTGCTGAAAAGCTGCAGAATTTTGCCCTGAATATCTTGGAGTTTAATCAATTGGAGTTCCATGCTCAGATGATGATTTGAAAGATGGTAGGTAGGCCTTTGTCAAGTGGCCATGTTGAAAGAATTGATCATGAACAATGTAATTAAGCACATCGTTACATATTAGAAAATACTAATGAAGTTCAACCCTATATCACATAAGTAAAATAATCTCAATCTTTTCTTTGTTATTATGCTCATTATTTTTTATAATGGTTCTTTATTTCATACTCTATTTGAATTTTTGTTTTGTGCTGCTATATAGGTAACATATGACTTTCTTGAGGAAAAAATATCCTAACAAATCAAGGAGACATAAATGACTACAAGATGAATATAACATAACATTTATTTATTGGGTGCAAGACCATGTAACTTAAGTGAAAACAATATATATTCAGACTTGTAAATTTTATAAAGTGCTTAGTCATGGGTTGTTATTGTAGGTTGCAAAAGATATTGATGTCTATATAAATGTGACAAATACACTGAGGTCGCGCACAACCTAACTTATGAGGTAGTCAAATATTCTGGTTACACCATAAATGACTATAGATTTCATACAAAATGTCATGATAACAATCGATATTTTGAGAACAGTGGAATTAGTGTAGTGGCACATACAATGCAAATTGCAAGTGCTATGGATAACAATCTTATTTATTTAGACTTGTCCTTTTATGGAGTAATTCATGAGATTTAAGAGCTTAATTATCATATGTTTAGGATTCTGTTGTTTAAATGTGACTGGGTTGAGAACAATAATGAGATGAAATTTGATGATCTTGGATTTACATTAGTTGATCTTACATGATTAGGTCATAAAAATGAGCCTTTCATTTTGACTTCACAAGCAAACCAAGCTTTTATGTCAAAGATTCACAAGATCCAAGATGGTCAGTTGTCTTATCTTTCATTCAAAAAGAATATCGTAAAATTATTGTTGATGATGATACATTATTAGATTGTTATTTGTTTGTAAAAGAGATACATTTTGTTGAAACATTTGACGTATATGGTGAAAATGAGGCTGCTCATGTTCGAATGACGAATGTACTACAGGTAACTATGTTTATAGTAAGTATGATTTTGATGCGTTTGAAATTTGTTTAACTTTGTATTATTTTATCTTTTACTCAGGGTTAAACTAACAATCTATAATGCAACACATGAGTGGATGAAAAAAGTAGTATATATCAATTCACCAAACATTTATGTATCATCACTTTCAATACTCTTTTACTTTACTTTAAAATTTAGTAAATTGATAAGCTAAATGTTGTCTAAATTTAGAAACTAGAACAACTAAAAAAAAGTATTCAAAGTTCATTAGTTTCAAAGTTTTTTGTAATAAATTTTGTTATTTGTTTTTTCTAGTCTACAATATTAGAAATTTTGAAGATAATCATGTTGTTCGCATTAAAGAGTTATATTGTCTGCTGAGATATTTATGTACCTTTTCTATTTTGTTTATTGTGCAATTCTAATAGGTTGGCTTAATTAATCAATAATAAATTTTTACAAAATTTATACAAAACATGACACATTATTGACGACGGTTCATCCATTAACCGTCGTCTTTAAACCACAACGTTGATAATCTACCCATCATAAATACTGTCTGTTATCAACCGTCGTCTTTTAGTGAGCAACCGTCGTCTTTTAGTGAGCAACCGTCATCTTCTATTCAATGTCCTCAATAATGCCTTACTTTTTACAACGCCATATAAAAAGTTCGGTATTACCCGTCATTAAAAATAAGTTTTGTAGTAGTGATCAGGAGACGTCTCATTGGATACTTCACACAACACCTCATTAGACAGTGACAACATAAATGCACGAGCTGCCCGCTTCATGAGATCATATTTTTCTTCATCAATCAATTTCTTCGACAAAGCGTATTTGCCCTTAGTGCTTTAAGCCAGCCCTGTTGAATTGATAAGGCTCGCATCTTCAACCATCAAAGACTGAAGTCACTCTTTTCATCAAATTTATCGATCTTATATTTTGTCAGCATAATAACACGATCGAAATAGAAGCGTGGCTCTCATACCACTTGCTATGACGACAACCCCAAAAAAATTGAAAATATGCAAAATATAAATAAAGATAAATAATAAAATACAAAGAACAAAGACTTAAGTGATTTTGTAGTGTTTTTATAGGGTGAAGATGAGAAGAATTTCACTAATCAATGAAGAGAATACAAAAAATGCTAAAACACTCGCAAACACAAATTTAAAAAACTCAAATGTTGAATGAAAGTATAATATTAGAAATTCATATGACAACAACTAAAAAAAATTTGAAAATATTCAAAATATTAATAAAGATAAATAATAAAATACAGAAAACAAAAAATTTAAGTGATTCGGCAGTGTATTTACGTCCGCGGATGAATATGAGAAGAAAATCATTAATCAATAAAGAGAATACAAAAAAATGCTAAAGCACTCGTAAACACAAATCTAAAAAACTCAAATGTTGAACAAAAGTATAATATTAGAATATACATAGGCCCCACGTAATTATCTCTGTATCAGCTATGACTTGGTATAATATAAAATGAGAGAAAAGAATCATATTTATATAGAAAACTAAGAGAGCTTACTACTAAATATTCGATGTGAGAAAAAAAGTAAAAAACACACATTTAAAGTCATGCCTCAACAAATATAGTGGTGAATCTAGGAAATTTGTTCACGGTGGACTCCATAAAACTTCTATGCAGAAGCTTGTAAACTGATTTTTGTAAAATTATGATAAATAAAATTTATTATGATATAGAACTTATAAAATTTGCACAAGAAATTATAAAATTCAGTTACTTATTTTATAGAATTCTTAAAGAAATAAATATGTGTAAAAACTAAAAAGTATACTATCACTACGCCAAAAATGGGCTACAATGACAGCCATTCATTTACTTCAATGATAGCTTTGCAAAATCTGTCAACGGAAAAATGTGTTGGGTAGGGTAGGGTAATTGAATAACATGACAGTGTTTAAATAAACAATCATGTCAAAAAGATGATGCTCTCTCTCTCTATGCGATGATGTCTTTCTACGATTATATATATATATATCTCCATCCATTTCTTGTCAGCCGCGTGACTGAGAAGCCCTAGCCGCACGATTGTGAAGCCGCGCGATGGGGAAATCAAAACCGCCAGATGGTGCCATTAAGAAGCCATCGTTTTCAAGCCCCGCAATGGAGAAATTGAAACCGCCAGTGGGAGGTGGTCAGCCTCTCACCAACTTTTGCCTCGACATTGTTCAATCTTTGTCGTCAATCGTGAGGTACACCTTTTTAATCAATCAATTAAGTTTTTTTATATGTTTTTTGTTCGTCATCAGATTCATAAAGTTGTAAGTTTTGATATAGGCTTTCTGTATACGGTTAAATTTGTATTAGTTTCTTATTTAGGATTTCTGTGATTTTATTTTTAATTTTTGATTTAGGGTTTGTTTTTATCCGATTTAGCCCAAATTTTCACCATCTTCGTTGTAGCACTATGTCTATGAGGGTATCGTCAAAGTATGAGGTATCTTCGAAGTAATGTGAGGTATCATCGAAGTATGTTTCTATCCTTGATATATGTCTGTAATTTTATTCATAGCTTGTTAATTTCATTGTTGCTTCCATGGTATTTACTAGGGAACATATGTTTCATCTAATCTGGGTAATTCCCACGTCCACTTCAATCAAGTTCTTACATTTAAAGCCATCTCTCAGCTCTCATACTAGGTAACAGTTTCATTTTAACCACGCTACTCCTCTATTTGCTTCTTGGTGGTTGAACAGGCTCTACCACTGAAATTCCTTATGTATCTCTTTGTAGTCGTAAAAAAAACTCACTAATCTGGGTTTTTCTTGTTGGTTTTGTATCAACGGGGGACTTCTCTTTGCCTTGTGACTTTTATTTTTTGGGATTTGAGAGCTCTACTCAGTAAGTCACTTCATTAATCTTTACTATGTTTCTCTTTTTCATTGTTCTTAATGAAAAGACTGATTGTTTGACATGCAATTTCGTTAAAGCTCTCCTTTCTGGGAGCTTTCCCTATATGGTGTAATTATGTATTTATGTATGAGTTGATAAATAAATTCTTTATATTGTTCAAAATTCATCATTGTTTAGTATTTTATATTTCTAGGTAGACTCTAATATATAGCTTGGGACTAATTAATTGGTTTTCATGATGTCGATATGGTCAGGGTTCCTCGTACACGCAAGTTTCACTGGGTTGGACCTTGTGCTTTTTTTACTACACCAATTTTTGGCTAGGTAAAACTGAGAAGGGTTCACGTTCGTGGTTTTGAGCAAAAGCTAGATTTATGTCATTCAAGGATTGAAGTTCTAGAGTTGGTGAGTTTCCATGTTCACTGTCAGTTTGAAATTGGTGTGTTTTTTGGGTTGATACTCTCTGTAAAATTTGAAGAAGAGAAAGTTTGATAGGCTCAAGTCATTGGGGGTTTCTATTTTTTTTGTTATAAACTTCTGAAAAATCATACTTTATTGTTTCCTTTCTTATTGACGATGTATGTGCAGATGTAAACTGGTTATCTGTGTTTTTTTTACAGATTAACCACCATGTTAATAGGATTTAATGTTTGTCTTAAGTTTTTTGTTCTTTTTTTTCTTCCAAGTTGTTTATGAGGGGATCACTTTCTTAGCATGCTCCCAAGTTGAAATGCCACATTTGATGGGCATTGAGGTAATCATTTTCGCTATACAATGCAGCCAATAAACCCAATTTAAAATAATATTTAATTCGTCGATCTTTAGTTCCTTTGCAGGATAGCTGATGTCCTTATCGATTATCTTGGAAAGTCGAATGAAGATTTGGTCAAGGTTAACTTTTGTAATTGTTTACGAGGTACTTCTTTCCAAATACAATTCTCATGCTGATGTTACAAGTCGCTATAATCAGTTTCTTTGTTGGTATGTGGATGTTGTGTGTATGATTTAGACATGTTGATAGTGTAGAGTATTGAAAACATTATATTCATTTACTTTGAGGCATTATTACTAGTCTGTGACTCTGTGTTTCTTTTGTATAATCAGATAATGGAAAAGAGATGCTTCGCATGTTATCATGTTCTTGAACTTGCTTGGAAGAGTACATATTTATTCACAAGTAGCCATTGGCATCCACCCTCCATTCAGTTTCCACCTTTTCATATTTAGAGATTACATTGTGTGTTCATTTTTTCTTAAACCAGAGATAACATGTTTTCTAACATCCTTAGAGAGATGATAGCTTCACCAAATATTATTAGCAAAGTCTTGAGTGTTGTGACTGGTAACAGTTCTAAAATGAGTGATGATAGACCAATCTCATTCTTTGCCCATTTAATCATTACTCAAATTTTAGATTAGAAAATTAGAGATTGAATTTTGGTCTGATTCTATAATGTTTTCTTCACCTTTTTATGGTTTTGATCATTTTGGATGGTCGAGGCAGATGATAGGATTAAAGGGAGAATCCAAGGAAAATGTGTATGGCATAGGGAGCTTTTAGGAGATAGTAGCTTTAGTATAGTTCAATTTGAACCCGACAGTTCCCCTTAACTGATCACAGAAAAGAGAGGGAATTGTTCCTTTTTGGGGGGCTATGCAAATTTCTTTATTTTCCCCATTTTTTATGTGTCACAGGAAAGCTTTAGGCTTATGCATCAACCTTCGGTTCGATAAAAGGAGGAAGCATATGAGGAAGAGAGGAAATAGTATTTAGAAGAACAATGCAGTTGCCAAAGAAGAAGCTTTGTCCTATAGATCCAATTAAGGAGTGACACATTGTCACATGGACTTAATAGGTGCTCTGTTTTTTTACTTAAATATTTTCTTAATTTTTTTTCAAAATTAATTTTTCCTCTTTTGTGAATCTTAGGAGTGTTTTTTGATATGGGTATTTGAATTTCAGGAGGATGATATATTGAGAGAGCAAATTGCTAGTTCTGATTTGAGTACTAGTTTTTTAGTTGATGTTCTTACTGATAATAATGTTTTCAATTGTACTTTATGAGCTGGGGTAGCCAGTAGGTATCTCTTTCTCTTTATATGAGTTAACCCATATTCTCCCATGTATCTACCAGTTTGCATGCTCTGAAACTGTATTTTTTTAGTTGTTCTCCTGTTGATTCTTGATAAATAATGTAAAGTGAGACAAATATTTATATTTCTTACTCACATTCTTTACAAAAATATGCAAAGCATATTGGTCTAAATAAGAGATTCCCAGATTATGGTAGTCTTTTGACACCTTCATGATAAAAAAACCCTGCACAAATGATACTTATGCTCTCTTTAATTTTTCTTTTTATTTACGCCTGTCGAAAATCAAAATTTTTCATTTTATTTATGACTGACATCATATTTATTTCCATAATTAGAAGATAATTTCTTTCTTATTGGGTTTATTTTAAGCTAAATTAATTTGACTATAAGTTCTATTGATTTTGGGGCAGCTAGGAAGCTAAGTTCCGAAGCATGTCACTCTTAAATGATTATATAGGAAATATATGCAGGGCATTTCTGTTCTTTCTTGTAACAATAGGTCTTCGATTCTTCCTCTAGGTGAACTGACATCAGAGTCTAGTGTGTTGTATCACATCTTGCTTGGACATGTTTCTAATACTCTTTTCGCTTATCATTCGGTTAGTTTTGCTATCTATTAGGGAATTACTGATCAAATGGTTGAGGTACTCATTATTATAGTGCTCTTTAGCTTTAATCTTATTGTTTTTTTGCTTCTATAAATATTTTCGTTAATCTTAGTCTTTGATTGATCTGTTTGTGGTTGAAATATATGAAAACTATGAGGATGAGGTCCCTCATTATCTTAAATATTATATGTTGTAATCCTTGTATTTTCTATTTGTTGTACTCGTTTGTTGTTTGCTAAAAAAATGGAATAGACTCGAGCACAATAAGAATTTTGTTGATGCATTCTGGAACAACAAAAAAGGATCTTTAGGGAATATTGAAGGGTTGTCATGGGCATGCAGAAACTGTATTTTTTGCCTTTAAATAATATTAATGAATAACTGTCATGGGAACGCAGGTTTTTGCCTTTCCATGACAGTTTTTTTAAATGACGCTATAATGACGGGGAATCCCCGTCATTATAGGTATTGTGGCACCTATAATGACGGGCAATCCCCATCATTGAAGGTATTTTTGCGACAAGTTTAATGACGGGGATTCCCCATCACCTAATGCCTTTTCGTAGGACTTTTAGATGAAGGGGATTCCTCATCATCTAAGGCCAAAAATTGAGATTTTTTTAATGATTGGGAATGTAAAGATGACAGTCCAGTAGATGACAGTCAATCAACTGTCAATATAGAGTTATAATTACGGGTTTTACCCGTCATCTAACTCTTTTTTTGTAGTAGTGTATTAGTACTAGTAATTCATACAACTATAATATAATGTGTTTGGTCAATAAATATTGATGATATTCACCGTGTTATAATTGAAATTTTCATCTC
Source organism: Datisca glomerata (assembly GCA_003255025.1). Classification (NCBI taxonomy): domain Eukaryota; kingdom Viridiplantae; phylum Streptophyta; class Magnoliopsida; order Cucurbitales; family Datiscaceae; genus Datisca; species Datisca glomerata. Next base: position 2,117,223 of record QANY01002751.1, read on the forward strand.
CATTATTGTCAAAATGTCTTACGATTACACACATACAAACGGATGATTAAGCTAGATTTCAAGAAAAGAAAACTTTATTTGCATTTGAGTTATTTTTTCTGAAACAACGTATAATTGTTAATATATAAATGTGGAAGAAACAACCCAACTTAAAAAATCGACGTATAATCTCTTTAGAATATTTGTGAAATTTATAATTTCTCTGTTTAAAATTAAATATTATAAATTTCAAATAATAACTTATTTTTACTTGAGAGTCTTAGTTGTTCGTGGGAAGTAAAATAATACTACATAATCGAACAAAATAAATAAAAAACATCTACTTGTCTGTGGTGACAGAAAAACAAGAGAGACATCTAAAGAGGACAAAGTAAAAAGATGGATTTAGAAGGGAATAGATGAAGCATATAGAGAAAAAACATGTAGATGAACTGAAAATAGAAGAGAAACGGTTGGGCTTTGATAGACTGACAATAATCATAGTAAACTAGATAATGTTTTCGTTAAATCTCAAGAATGACTCAAGATTTAAGAAAACATCAATGATGACACAAATTATAAGAAAATACTAATATGGCAGATTCTAAATGGGTGGTGGCAGATTATGAAATTCATGAATTTTTTTAAATGCAACTTGAAGCTAGAAAATATATATGATAGATACTAAATTTACGACATGTCAGTAGTTACATCATGTATTCAGAATATTTATCTTTTGTATTTAGAATATTCAAGTTTTGTATATAATAAATGTTAAAATGTAAAGTATATGCCTACACTTTTAAGTTTATGCAAAGCATAAGCTTATATTTTATAATTGATTATTTAAATTCTTGTACTTTTTAATTTTCTGCATAACATACCTCTCTTTCACTATTTCAGTTAAATAGAAAGGGAGAGAGGGACTCGAGAGCTGAAAGACTGAAGCTTTTTGAGCTTTTTCCATTTATCAAGTTTTTGCCATAATAACCGTGCCACCACCATTGCCACCGCCTCCACCGCTTGTAGTTGTTCGACTTGGACTACCTTGTGTTTGATTGCCTTTTCCCTTCTTCTTGCCACGCCTGTCGCAAAAACAAAACCAACCCATAATTCTTCCCTCAGCTTTCTTTAACAGTTGATTCTTGAACATGCTCATCTAAGTACGTACCTCAATCTCTTCTTTTATAACAAAACAAAATTCCTTCACAGCTGGTGAACATGTGAAGTTCGATTTTTAATTACTTCATTAAAATTCCTTAACTTCTTCTCCATAATTAGGAATAAACTCTCCTCTCATCCACTTGTTGTCTTAAGAAGCCACATAAGAATATAAGTGTTAGGATTGGTCTATCAAGTTTAGGTTATTAAGTTTTAAGCAAAGGGCAGTTGGTTTAACTGAAAAATTGGTGAAACCTTAAACAACATAAAGCTACGAGTTTCTAACAGAAACAGACATGCAATGTCAACATATATATACTTCCATCTAAACATAAAAAAACAAGAGAGTTTCTTTGAGCTTTTCAATTACGAAAACAAAAAGAGAAGGAAAAGGTGAAATCAAAGAATACATAAAGAACAAAAGGAATCAGAAACATTCTAGCAATTTTGTATCGAGAAGGAAAAGATTTGCTTACCTGTAATCGAGTGCTGAGAGGGAGAGTTCATGTTCTGTCTTCTTGAGTTATAAAGCTTGTAAATCCTTGACCTTTTGTACTTGATCTCCATAATCGTCAATAACAAGCTCCAACACTGGATGTAGGTTCTGACTTTTGTAGAACCGAACCAGTATAAAACCTATTTGTCTTTCTTCGCTTTCTCTTCTTCTCCTTTCTCACTATTTGTATGTACACGATCTGCACAGTAAAACCCTTTGTTAGTGTCTATTACTTAACGATAAGCTTCAAACTCGTTCAGCATATATAATTCCTAAATTTGCTCACAAATATTGTTGGTTGACACCTGCAATTTTCATTAATTTTAGGAGTTTTATTGGATAAACTTATATATAGGGATTCTATACTTTTTCTTCTATTTTTAATAATATTTTATTCAGCATTATTAGCATTATCTCCTCAATCTTCCATCACCAGCAACACCCCCACTTTCCGTTTTCTTCAGAAAACGGAGGGTCCCAAGCCTATATCCATTGTTGGCTCTACTGGTTCCGTTGCAACTCAGGTATGAGGATAAGCCGTCTTCAACCGAGAGAAAACTATTTCTATTGTTTTTCCTCGTTTTCTATTTAACGGAAATTAGTGAGAGAAGGGTATGTTCTGCAAAAAATTAAAATGTATATGGATTTAAATGACCAATTATAAATTTCGGGTATGTTTTACATAAATTTAAAAGTGTGGGGGTGTATTTTATATGTTAATCTATAATAAATATACAATCTGTATTTATTAGAATATTTACGTTATATATTATGAAATCAGAAGTTTAGGTGCTGTTACCCCAAGTCAGTAAAGTAGTTAACCAAACACAAGTAAGTAGTTCGTCAGTCCTTCCTCCGATGCCTCCCGTTCATTCTTCTTCATTTAATCATCTTTGTACTGTTCTTCCGTTCATAGGTCCCAAGCCCTTCTTAGAAAGCCCTCCTTCCTCTCCTTAAGTTAAAAAAAAAAAGAAGAATGCTGCTAGTTTTCATTATTTTACTCTGTAATATATGCAATGTATGCAACATATTTACCATGTATAATATATTTTACTTTCTGTAAATTTTTCCATATCTTCTTGTTCTTCCCTGCATGATGCCCTAGATCTCATCTCAGCCATCATTCATCTCAGAACCACGAAGCTCATCTAACCTTCCATGCCATGAAGCTCACTATCAATGTTCATTAAAGGTCTCTATCCATCGAAGCGATGCTCGTTGTCCATGGTCATGATGCTCGTTGTCCAACCGTGAAGTCCCCGTGGGTAGTTGGAAGGGGGTTGTTAATAGGAAAGATGGTCAGACGTTTGTTTGTTCCTAAGGGGTCTACCATTGCAAATGTACTTTCTTTTTTAAAAATTAACTTGGTGCCATTTTTTATTTTCTAATCCATAAGAGGGATATTTTTAATGAAACCCTACTCAATATAGAAATGAGGAAAGATTTATCTTTAAGAGAGATGACTTTATAAAAAAAATCAAGTGAGTGAAGCAGCGCTATTGTACCTTTTGTTAGTGGTCAGGTACGCATTTGAATTTTTCTACAATTTTCGTACCGTACCGTACGTAGTTAATTCTGTTCCGATATTACTGAAACGGACAAAATATTTCAGTTCTTGCAAGGGGCTGGAAGGGCATATTCTAGTCCCGGCATGGGACTTGAACGGAAATGAACACCTTAATTTTCGTCTTGTATTCTGACCAATTCAGCACAAAATTTCCTAGCCGGAATGTGTGAATGGGCGAAACAAACCATCTGCCGGAATGGGCTCAAAGAACAGCCCAAACAAAGAAAGGCTCACAATAGGACAACCAAAGACAATATTAATCAAAACACTGATTTATACATATAGCTAAGAAATATAGAAGCTTTAGAGAGACGACAGTTTTTTAGGATTTTAGTAAAATAGCAAGTTTCCATGGTTGACATAATTGATGGATCAAAATATCATTTTTTTTTCATTTAAGTAGTATCCCTACAATAAATGAGACTTTCAATCTATCAATTAGTCAATCATAAAAAAATAAAAATTAAACATGTCAACGAAATCCCTATAAATTATACTACATATTTATTACTAAATCAAATAAGATAACTTTTAAATAGTTGAAATCCAATAGATATTCAAAATTCAAAAAAATAAATATTACATAAAACATAAAGTTAGTCTATATAAATCTTCAAATGTAAGGAAGAAAAACAACTAATTAAGAGCACTAAAACCTAACTCAGTGGGTCAATTCACTGACAAACCAGATACAAAACTCGAGTATATAATTTATTTTAACTTGAAAACTTCAACATCATTCTTCACATCATTCTTCACATCCTCTTGCCTCTGGATTGAGCTCCTCGCAACCTCGACGTCTGCAAAACATAAACAAAGGACCCTAAAAGCGAGGAGCCAGGGGTGGTTGCCCCGCCTAAGGATCTCCGATATTTAAGTCGGTATGTGGTCGATATTTTGACATAATTTCTTTAAGGGAGAGAATGCATACCTTTTATGCTTGTTGGTAGATGTATTTATACCTGACTCTTATTGGGGAAGCTTCACGAGACACAACGCCTTTCCTGATTGCCCTGTTATAAAGCATTCAACATTAAATGTTGAAATGATCAAACAGAGGCTATCCTGACATCCTCTCATGGAGATTGCACCTGTTGAGTGCTACTTTTAGCGGCCAATGATGGTCTTACGCTCGGGATTATTCAAGCTCCCTTTTGCGTGCTCCATTTCTACTCTTACATATACTCGGTTCTGTGTAACCCGAGCATCCTTGGTACTGACTAGGTGTGGTCAATTCTTTTCCTCCAAAATTTTCCTTCCCCAAGGTCGCCCAGTGTGATGTAACACGTGTCATTTAGTCCTTGGTAGTTAGGAAAACACCCATAATAGTTGCTCCCTAGTTGAGGACTTGGGTGGCTTTTACTTGCCTGGGTCTGAAGACTTCATCACTTGCCTTAGAGTGATAAACTTCGCCTACCTTGGGCACCTCGCTCTAGTGTCTTAGATTTTATTCGTCGGGGGAGATTGCACTAAATGAAATTAATTACCTCTTTGACCTTTATCACGACTTGGACGTGCATTATTTCATTCTTTCTGTGATTTGATGTTGTCATCGTTTCAAGAGTGGATGAATTAATGGCATGTGGGTGCGTGTAGAGGAGGCTTAGGGTCACTATGTTGTTAATCCTGATTTCTCGATAAGTAGCGTTGTTTCATTCTGCCATTTGGTCTTCGACAATATTCTCATTGGTTCACGAAACGGTCACCCATTGATTGTAGAGTGGCCTCAACGATCGTCATCATGACCCCATTTAATGCCCATTAAATGAGCGGTTTCCCCCTTTAAAACTTATATATGGGTAGTTTAGATTTTCATTTCTCTCATCATTGCCTTCATAACAGAGTTGAAATCCCTGTTCATTTTTGTCTCTCCTCCCGATTCCTTTAGGAGAACAATGGTCATTTCCCTTCCGGGGACTTTTTCTATTTTGGGGGTTCTCCTTCGCTACTCTCCTCTTTTCTCATGACTATCTATTTCCTCTATGTAATCTATTAAATGTTGTGCCTTGAAGTCACCAATGTTCCATCCGCAGTGACTTTCTTGCCGTTGATAAGCCTGTTTGGCGGATCATTTGTCTGTGTTGGCTACTTGCCCCAGGCTATAGTGATTTTACCCTTAACAAGGGTCTGTAATTCGGACGTTAGCCTTGTCCTTTGCTTCATGATGAACCATCTTGACCAGCCACAATCTATATTCTTCCCCTGTGCGGCCATTCTTTTTTATCTTTCATCAACTTACTCATTTGATCGTTTGGAGTGGGTCGATGCACCAAGAGTAGGCCGACGACAAGATTGTTCCAAACTCGAGGACATGTGTCTACTTCCTTTATCCCCCTAAAGACAAGAGATTGAGGCCCCAAAAGCGGAGCAATCAGAGTCCTTGAGACTTTAGATTTGTTCAAGGAAGCTGTGACGATCCTACGACCACCGCCCATATGTGGGGGGGTCTTTTCTTTTCAAACTAGCCTAGGAGGGGCCTGCCCCATATACCGAGGCAATTTTGTACTTACTTGTACTTGTAGTCCTCTGTTTATTTATGAAAATAAACTTTCCTTACCTCTAAATCCTTTTTAACTTTGTTCTTATTTATCTCCTTGGTCGTATGTACTATAATGAATGTACCTCGAGTAGATAAAGCTAACTTTTTACCTTGGTCGAGCTTGTGATCCTGAGCTAGGGACTTAAAGGGCCTTGGTCTTTCTTGGACTTGATCTTATCCAACGGGTTGCCCCCTTCGTAGGTCAGAGGTCGTACAAACTTGTCGAGACCCTTTATGAAGCCTTCTGTCTGTTCCCATCCAAGAGGTCTGGTCGGGTTTTACCTTTTGACATTTAGTTTAGCATGCCCTCTCCTATTCAGGCTTTTCATGGTTTAGTGATTTAGAAAGCAAGTTGAATTCCTTTGGTTTTAACCAAATGATCTTTCCTTTATCACACCTAGGAGTTCTTGCTCTGGATGAATCTGAAGCGCCCGTCATAGGGCCTTGTCCCAGTATTATGAGCTATAACGCTCAGTAGATATCTTTAGTGATGGTGTCGAGATTTCCTTGGCTAGGGCTTTCCGTTAACCTTGTCAAACGAGCATGAGTGCTCGACAAACATCTTTCCTTGATGTCTAGCCAACCGTGCTTGGTCTGGCTAAACCTTTGAATCCTATTTGACAAGATGGGGTGCTCGACAAACATTTCTACCTTGATATCTAGTCAGGATTTTCTGGTCTGGGTTGTTCCTTGATCTTGTTTGTGAGCTAAGGTGCTCGACATGTCGATTATCTAGCTAGGTGTGCCTGATCTGACTAGATCTATGATCCCGTCGGCGAGTTGAGGTTTTCGACAGGATCATTTTTTGTTCAATCCCATCTGGTGAGATAGAGCAACTCACCAGTCTTATTTAATCGTGACTGGTGGACTAAAGCACTTCACCATCATCACTTTTTGTTTAATCGTGACTGATGGGTCAGAGCACCTCACAATTCATCACTTTTTGTTTAATAGTGACTAGTGGGCTAAAACACCTCACAAATAATCACTTTTTGGACTTCATCACGCATCGTAGGAGAGCCGGTCTTTGGAGATTTGTAGGATGGCCAGAAAATCATTAGTGAATATTTCAACCACACGTTCTATTTTCCCATAGAAGTATATTCATTAAAAATGGCCTTAAAAGGAGACCTTTTATCTGAAAAATTGTCGATGAGTACGCGGTCTTTGTCGCCTGCTACACCGAGGTGGAGGAGGGGCTGAAGATAGCTGAGCTTCAGTTTCCTGAGCTTCTGACTCTTTCATCTTTTGTTCGAGTGTCCCTCTTCGAACTTCATCATTACCTTATCGATACGACACCTTGAGCTTCACACTCTGCTCAAGAGTAAGCGCTGACTTCTACTGAACTATCTTCCCTAGCGGTCTGATAGAAGTACGACCAACTTATGGGCTCTTCAAGTTCCCTTTCGGGGATGCTCCTCGGCTAGTGTGTTGGTCGCAGGCTCCTCTGTCCCTGTGGTTCCACTTGCCTAATTCACCGGCCCTCTCATCGGGGCTTCGTGTCCTGGCGCGGCTTGTGAACTTGAGTTCCGAGCTTGACAGAATCCTCGTGGTCTGGGCTTACATTTTAGCCATGAAGGAGAACTGATGCAAGGTATTTCTACTGGGACTACTCCTTGGCCCATTCAACCGCATAACGTAGTTCCCTTTTGGTGGCCAAAGGGATACCAAAAGCCCGGACGGAGGGTGGCCCACTAATTCCTCTGCGGTTGTTCATATATTACCCTCAAGGGTTCTTCAAAGGTTTCTACCTTTTGTTCTCCTCCTTCACATTCAAGGGATGACCCCAACCAGAATCTTACTAAGGAGACACTTGTCCTTCTGAAATCGGGCTTTGGTGTGGCCCTGACTTCCTCGGGGGGTGACCATCTCCATGTAAGAGACTGTCGTAACTTGAGCAGTGGCTGGTACACTTTTCCTCTTTTTTTGTGTTGTATCATAGGTTATGACCACCATGTCCTTCTTCCTTTGTTGGATAGTCATGAGGATGATAATGAGTGCCTTTTCTGATGGAGGGAATGGTGAACCTTCCCTTTCATCCTAGACTTCATTGGCGTAGGATATTGAATGCATTTTCTCCTTGCGGGAGAGTCGAGGATGGCTTTACAATCGTCCGCACAGACGACGCCAACTATTTTAGCCTGAAAACTTCAACAACATTCTTCACATCCTCTTTCCTTTGCATTCTGATCCTCGCAACCTCATGTTTGCAAAACACAAATAAAGAACCCTAAAGGCGAGGAGTCGGGGGGTGGTTTCCCTATCTAAGGGCCTTTAATGTCTAAGTCAGCATGTGGTCGATATTTTGGCATAATTTCCTTAAGGGAGAGAAAGCCAACCTTTTCCACTTGTTGGTAGATTTATTTATACCTGGCTCTTGGGGGGACGTGTCAAAAGATCCTTTTAGAGGTGTGCTGGGGAAGCTTCACAAGACACAACGTCTGTCCTAATTACCCTTGATTGAATAGGAGAAAGGCGACCCTAATATAAAATGTTCATCATTAAATATTAAAATTGTTGGATGGAGGCTATCCTGACATCCAGTCATAGCGATTGGACTTGTTGAGTGCTACTTTCAGTGGGTAATGATGGGCTTATGCTTTGGATTGTCCGAGCTCCCTTTGCGTGATCCATTCATGCTCTCATATGTGCTCGAGTTTATGTAATCCGAGCATCCTTGGTGCTGACCAGGTGATGTCAATTCTTTTCTTCCAAAACTTTCCTTTCTCAGGTCCCCTCATTGCGATGTAACACATGTCGTTTGGTCCTTGGTGGTTAGAAAAGCAACCATAGCATCATTGATGTACTTCGAGTAAACAAGTGAAGCAGTACGACTGAAATACTCTTATACTAATTGAGTTATGTATATAAGTATATGGAAAACTAATAATAAGTCATCAATACACCTTCTCACTGATGTTATTTTCTATGAATTTACATATATGCATATATTTTGAAAAGTGTCTCAATGTTATGCTACTCGACATTATTGAATATGTAGAAAAACTATCAATAATACTTCATTAATAATCTATTGCCAACTAATTGACAATATCTGTGAATGAATCAATTATGAGTACAACTACGTACATATATATTGCAAAAAAAAAAAATCAATGAGATACCAATGGTTAATTATAAAAATAACTATAATCTTTGTTTCATTAATATTGTAAGCGTGATATATTGAGTAAATCAATGATTGACTATTTATGAATTATTGATAAAAATTTGAAACGATGCCCAAAAAATATACTTTCAATGTTTGAGACATTAATCAAAATTTTAGTGATATTTTTATAAATAAATACAGTATGATAGTAAAAAATAACTAAATTGTTAAGATTTTGAATTAAAATGTAAAAAAAGAATTTTTTAATTTCATCAAATAGATGTGGTCAATAATGACCTAGTGACTTAACATTTCTAACTGATTTTCTATAATAAAAATGGATAGTGTTTTTTGAATTTTCAAATAACAAAATAATTATATTCACTTAAAACATCATTCCCTAAATTCAGGTATCCACCATAAGGTACCCACCATAAGGTACCCACCATAAGGTACCCACCATAAGGTACCCACCATAAGGTTGAAAAACAATCTCAAGGGTATATATATAAACATACAATTCCAATAATGATGAAAGATCTGATGTGCCATAAAAATCTGCGTGTTTATGTAAAGTAAAACAGAAGATATCATTTCTTAAATTCACTTTAAATTTTATATATTTCCTGCAATTTTTTGAAACGAAAACCCAAACCAAAATAAGGCAAGATACAAAAACACGCAACCCATTAATAAGACAGATTAAACAAAACCCCAGCTCAAAATCAAATCTGATTTCTCTTAAGACTAAACGAAAACTCACCTCTATCTCTCTCAATCTCTCTTGCTCTCTCACATAATCACACTGAGATCAGTAGCCTCAAAGTACCGAGCTCGCTCGGTCACTCTCTTAAGTGACATGCAATTTGATGTGATTATTATGTTATTGTATTTAATGCATTTGGATGTTGATTTTTTTTAGTTTTGAATTTTTGTGTTTCCATTTAATAAGAATGCTTTCAATATGATTTTAAAAAGACTTATTTTTTGCTGTATTTAATAAAAAATATGTATTGATTATAAAAATAAATTATTTTTATTATATGTTAATAAATAATGATTCAATATTTCTTACACATTATTTAAAAATATTATAATCTTGCTTTATATGCTCCATGTTTTTCTAAAACATTGACCGGCACATCAAAATACGTGAAATGTTATGTTTTCTAAAACAAAATACGTGAAAGGTTATGTTTTCTAAAACAACTCAAATGAACATTGTTATTGGTATTTTCCAGACCATCAATGACACAACGACACGTGTCACGTCGCATTAGAGAATTTCCTATGACGGGAAATGAGTAAAAACCGACCTCGTTTGGTTAGCCTTTACAAAGCTCAGGATGCCCAGACCCGAGCACATAGAAGGATATGAATAGAGTTTACATAGAAAGCTCGATCAACCCCGAGCGCAAGACCATAATTGTCTCCGAAAATAGCACTTAATAGGCATGACTTGATGTCACACCAGTCTCCAGACTGTCACCTTAAAGGCACATCGACAATCAATGCATATCAAATTACGTGAAAGGTCACCTCCTTTCAGTCCAATCAAGGAAAGACCTCATTTTCCGTGAAACTTCCCCGAAACATCTCCTAGAGACTTCTTCGACATGATTCTTCCCATCGAAGGACTAAGGTATAAATACCTCTACTAATAGGCAAGAAAGGTATGCCTTCTCTTCCCTAAAGAAATTATGCCAGAATATCGACCATCTACTGACTTAGGAATTGGAGGCCCTTAGGCGGGACAACCAGCCCCCTCCTCGCCTTTAGGGTTCTTTGTTTCTGTTTTGCAGACGTTGAGGTCGTAAGGAGCTCAATTTAGAAGAAAAAGGATGTGAAGAATACGCCATTCTAGCAGATCCCTCCGGTCAGAAGGACTCCCTCACTTAGTGCGGGAGATCAACATTTGTACTGTTGTAGTTTTGGGTTAAACAGCTGCACCATCTATGGGGATGATTGTAAAGTCGTTCCTGTTTAAAGCATTTGGAACCCTTTCTCTCCTACAAGGAGAAAATGGGTCTGACATCCTATGACGATGAAGTTTGGGATGAAATGGAAGATTCACCCTTCCCTCCGTTAGAAAAGACAATCACTACCATCCTCATGACTACCCAACAAAGGAAGAAGGACAAGGTGGTTGTAACCTTTGATACAACCTAGAAAAAGAGGAAATGTGTACCATCCATTGCTCAAGTCATGACGGTCTCTTGCATGAAGATGCTCGCCCCCCAGGGAAGTCGGGGCCATCCCCGAAAGGTGAAGGAGGAAAACTTGAGGTATAAACCTTTAAAGAACCTTTGGGGTCAATATAAGAGCAACCGTGAAGGTATTAGTGAGCCGCTTGGTATCCCTTTGGCCACCGAAGGGAACCGCGTGACGCAATTTGAATGAGCCAACAAGTAGTCCCAGTTGAAATATAAAGGCTTGCATCATTACTCCCTCATGGCTGAAATGCAAGCCCAAGCCATGTGGCCTTAGGCGCCCCGATGAGAGGGCTGGAGAATAAGGCCAATGGGACCACTTAGATAGAAGAGCTTATGGCCATCGCACTATCCGAGGAGCAGCTCCAGAAGGGAACTTGAAGAGCCAGGAAGCTGGTCGTACTCTCGCTAGACCGTCGGGGAAGACAGTTTAAGACACATCAGCGCTCGCCCCCGAATAGAGTGTGAAGCTCAAGGTGTTATACCGATAAGGTCAAGATGAAGTTTGGAGAGGGACGCTCCAGCAAAAGATGAAAATCAGAAGTTCAGGAAATTGAAGATCATCTATCATTAGCCTCCCTCCACCTTAGAATAGCACACGACTAAGTTTGCGTACTGATCGACATTTTTTCAGATAAGAGGTTTGCTTTTCTCCTCGTTTAGGAATAGCGTTTAATAAGGTCCTTTTAGACATGTCATATTTGAAAAATAAAAACATGTCATATTTGAGAATGATTTCCTAGCTATCTTACAAGTCTCCAAGGACCGGCTCTCCTACGATTTCCGACAAAGGCCAAAAAGTGATTACTGGTGAGATGCTTTAGCCGACTAGTCAGGATTAAATAAAAATTGATGACTGTTGAGGTGTTCTAGCCCACCAGGCGGGATTCAACAAAAAATGATAAGTCGTGAGGTGTTCTAACCCACCAGTTGGGATTAAACAAAAAATGATAATTGGTGAGGTGATCTAACCCACCAGTCGAGATTAAACAAAAAGTGTTGACTGGTGAAGTGTTCTAGCCAGTCGGGATTAAAGAAAAAAAGATGACTGGTGAAGTGCTTTCGCCCACTAGTCGGGATTAAACACGAAAAAATGTCTACCGAGCATTGCAATTCACAGACGGGATCAATGATCTAGTAGAGTAGGCGTGCCTAACTGGATAATTGAAAAGTGTTGTCTATCAAGCACCTCAGCTCACAGATGGGATCAAGGATCTAGCCAAAGCATGCACGCCTGGCTAGATAATCGACAAGTAATGTCTGTCGAGCACCCCGACTCACAGACGGGATCAAGGATCTGTTTGATCATGTATTAAAATTTGAGGAAAAATCATTGAACTGCGAACGATTCGTGAGCGGAATATCAAAACTTTTTACATTAACTAATTTAATCATATTAAATATTAAAATCATACATCCGATTATGCATACAAGATTAAACGTATTCGAAAAAGGTAAAAATAATTTATATCTTTTCGTTGTACGAAGACTTTCAGAATTGGTGGAATCCTTATTAAATGTTTTATGTTCTTCGATCTTCAAATCTAAGAACTTCAATTAGTCTTCGCACCAATAACCACTCGTAGGATTCAAAAGTATATCTCGCATGAACATCGTTAGGAACAGAGAGTGGGCTCTCAAAACAACTGAGAAAGAAAAATCAATTTTTTCTCTTACTCTAGTGATTTCGGCGTCAAGCAGTAGGAGGGGAGAGAGAAACCTTTTTGTGCTCTGTCTGATTAGGCTCGTGTCAACACACTTAGGTTAGGGAGGAAACCTTAATGCCATCCCTTATATAATAATTTTGAAATTTTCACATATACCCCCATATATATATATATATGTGTGTGTGTGTGTGTGTGTGTGATTTCAGAAATTCACCTCTTGTTATTTACTATTGCCGAAAATTGCATATATTCCTAGAGTCAATGTATTGTGTCCAAATTCATCAATCTAAAATTGATAAATTTAGATTGATCTCCATCAATTAATTATTTAATTAATTAAAAAGTAATAAATTAATTATTTTGAACATCAATTAATTACTCTTCACTAATAAAGTGACAACACCCATCATATATGGGTTCAGAAAATACACCTTGACTCAAAACATATTTTGGTCCAACTGATGTTGTTTCTTTTATTCATGTCCTTATGAGCTACTCTTTAGATCGAATGGACCCATATGAATAAAGTTATATGATTCAAATACCTGACGAATATGCCTCCATAAATTCTTGACCTATTTAATTTTGACATCGTATAGGTTCGATACCGAATCAACTCTCAATTCATGCGCGCTACATTTTCTGTTGGTACAAATAAACACTTTTATTTCACGGTCCACAGAATATTTTAATATATTTTTTTTCATGAATATCAGTAACAAGAGTGAGATATAAAATTACAATTTTACCTCTCTTGTTATTATTTCCTTAACCCATTTATTAATTGTGAATAAGAAAGACATAATAGTAAATTATCTCGTACAATTCAATTAGTCATTTCATTGAATACTTGGCCAAGTTACTTTGTTCACACACCCATCAATATAGCATAAGGTGATAATGTTGCTTTCACAATCTAACCACAAATTTCTATATATGTGAATCACGCAACTCCAACATACTTAAATTACGATCCCAACAGCTGAGGTATTGCCCAACAATTCGAACTCACTCCTTTGGCATATCAAAGCCCGCAAGTAACTAATTCAAGTTTCGTATTCACCTCAGGATAAAATTAATTATGAAAATACCCTTTAAGGTGTAAGAATTAGATTTAGAGCTAGGTAAACGATTTTTCTCTAAACTAATTTGTTACTAGTCTATTCAACATGTTCCATAACATGGCTAGGTCAACCGTCAAAGTCTCCACTCTCATGCCCCAAGATTGGCATCCTTTTGTTCAACCTAACAGTCATAATTGGAGTCGATTTTCTAGTCGATCCTAAGACTGCGAATATCATTATAAACTATTTCAGAAGAGTTTATCTGGAAGACCCATTTGTCTTTACTCTTCTTACGTTGACAATAGTTCTAGGATTTCAGTAAATTATAAACGACTTTTAATTAATAGAAAAAAATTCATTCATTCATTAAATTTAGTAATACAAAATGTATGAGAAATAACTAAGTACTCATAAATAGTTATTACACCATACTTTATGGACATAATTCCAACATGATCTAGCCAACACAGTCACGCCTTGCTAGATAATCGATAAGTGATATCTGTGAGCACCTCAGGTCGTAGACGGGATCAATGATCTAACCAGAGAAAGCAAGTCTGGCTAGATATCAAGGTAGTGATGTCTACCGAGCACCTCAGCTCGCAGACGAGATCAATGATCTAGTCAGAGCAGGTATGCCTGGCTATATAAATGGCAAGTGATGTATGTCGAGCACCTTAGCTCGCAGATGGGATCAATGATCTAGCTGGAGCATGAAAGTGTGGCTAGATATCAAGGTGTTCATGTCTGCCGAGAATGCTAGCTCACAACACATGATTAAGGATCTAGCCAGAGTAGGAAAACTTGGCTAGATATCAAGGTAGGGACATCTGTCGAGCACCCTAGCTTCTCAAACGGGATTCAAGGGTCTAGCCAGAGCAGGCACACTAAGCTAGACATCAAGAAAAGATGTATGTCGATCACACATGCTCGTCTAACAAGATTAAAGTTAAACCCCCAAGGTCAGGAAGGTTCGTATGACCAGACCTCCCAGATGGGAATACCAATTCCCTTTAAGGCCCATCTAGCTCAGGATCACAAGCTCGACCAAGGTAAAAAGTTAGTTTTATCTACTCGAAGTATATTCATTACAATACATGTGACGAAGGAGATAAATAAGTGCAAAGCTAAAAAGGAGCTGAAGGTAAATGAGGTTTATTTTTATTAATAAACAGATGACTACAAGTACAAGTAAGTACAAAAAATCTCCTCGGTTGAGGGAGCAGTCCCCCTCCTATGTTGGCTTGAAAAGAAAAGACCCCATACGACTGGGCGATGGTCGCAGGATCTCCACAGATTTCCTTGATTTCTTCTAAGGTCTCAAGGACTCTGGTTGCTCCACTCTTGGGACCTTAATCTATTACCCTTATGGGGAGAAAGGAAGTAGACCCATCCTCGGGTTTAGAATGATCATGTCCTCGGCGTACTTCTGGTACATCAACGCATTCCAAATAGTCAAATATGTAAGTTGATGAAAGATCAAAAGGAATAGCAGCACAGGGGAAGAAGATAGGTTATGGACGGTCAAAGTGTTTCGTCATGAAGTAAAGGACAAGACTACCAGTTGGGTTATAGGCACTTGTTAAGGGTAAAACCTCTACTGCTAGGGGCGACTAGTCAACACGAATAGTGAATTTATGAATAGACTTATTGACAATATGATCTCACCAGGATTGGAACATCAACGACTTCAAGGCATGGCATTTAATAGACGATAGAGAGGGAAGCGACAATCATGAGCGTAAAATGAAAAAAAAACCTAGAGGGGGAAAGACTACTGTTCTGCCAAAGGAATAGAGAGGAGAGATGAAGATGAACAAGGATTTCAACCCTGTCAAGAAGGCAATGATGAGAGAAACGAGAAGGATAATTGCTCATTTATAGGCCTTAAGAAGGGAAACCGCACATTTAATGAGCGTTAAGTAGGGTCGTAAAAACAACTGTTAAGGTCACCCCATAACCAATGAGCGGCCATTTTGTGAATCAGTGAGAAGATCTTGGGAGACCAAACGGTGTATGAAATGACACTGCAGTAGTGAAGTGCCACGTGAGGGAGTCAATTTTAATCACGCGTGACCACGCGCCACAGAAAGGGTGAAATGACGCACGCGTTATGACAGAAGCTGTCAGGTGGTTAATATCATTTGGGGCAACCCCCACTGACCAATAAACTTGAAGCATAAATACAAGGTGTCCGAAGCAGGTGAAATCTATCATGCCCAGGTTGCTCAGACGTAGAGTTCAAGTTAGTGAAGTCTTTAGACCTGGATATTAAAGGCTACCTAGGTCCTTGATTATGGGCAACTGTTATGGGTATTTTCTCAATCAATAATGACACAACAACACGTGTCATGCCACATTAGGGAACCTCTATGACAGGAAATGAGTAAAAGATGACCTTGTTGTTCAACCTCTACAGAGCTCAAGACTCCTGGACCCGAGCACACAAAAGGACAAGAATAGAGTTTACATAAAAAGCTCGGTCAATCTCGAGCGTAAGGCCATCATTGCTCTCTAAAAGCAGCACTCAATAGGCATGATAGGATATCACACTAGTCTCTAGACTGCCACCTTAAAGGTGCATCGACAATAAATGCATATCAAATTACTTGAAATGTCTCCTCCTTTTAGCCCAATCAAGGATAGATCTCGTGTTCCACGAAACTTCCACAATACGCCTCCTAGAGACTTCTTTGACATACTTCCTCCCACCAAAGGACTCAAGTATAAATACCTCTACTAATAGGAAAGAAAGGTATGTCTTCTATCCCCAAAGGTATTTATGTCAGAATATCGACCAGCTACTAACTTAGATATATGAGGTTTTTAAGTGGGGTAACCACCCCCCGGTTCCTTACCTCTAGGGTTCTTTATTTATGTTTTACAGACATTGAGATCACGAAGATCTCAATCCAAAAGAAAGAGGATGTGAAGATAGGTCATTCCAACAGATCCCCCGGTTAGGAGGACCCTCTTACTTAGCGTGGGGACATCAACAATTGTACTTTTGTAGTTTTCGGCTAAGCAGACACCAAAAGAGAAATGTCTACTATGGCTTTAAGTGCATCACCATTCTAGTCCTCTCTTAGCTTTATCTTATAGGTCCTCCGTCCTTTTTGGCACATGCAGATTGGTTAGATCTTCTCAAAATCATGATGGGAACATCTGTCGGAACAATTAAGCTCTGAGTTCTACCCATTGAAGAGCACTTTTCACGTTGAAAGCCATGCCTGGACCATAAGGGTATCTAGGTACATCGCAACAAGCCATTCAACATATATGAAGACATGAATAACACCACCACATAGATCAACCAAAAAGAAGTATTGATATTTGATATCATCGTCTTTAAAAACCATACCTACGACATCCTTGATGACTACTCTCCAAATTTTAGCTTATGCTAAAAAGTTCTATTAGAATTCAAACTTATTAAGTGTTCTTTGGTCACCCCTCATGGTGACATGAATTGACCTCATCTAGGATGACCCCTCGACTTCATATGAGATGATCTAAAATGACCTCATCCTAGATGACCCAAAATGATGTCAATTGAAATGAACTTCTAGTCTTCATCAGAGATGAACTCGAAGCCTTATCTGATACTAACTTGAGGTCTCATCCAAGATGAACCTAGACTGAACCCGAGAACTCACCAAGATGACCCCCGACCTCATCCTGGATGAGCTAAAGTGACCACAACTGACATGACCCGAAGTGATTGTTACCTATGATGTACTTCTAGTCTTCATCCAAGATGAATCTAAGACCTCATCTGAGATGAAACAGAGACCTCATCTGTTATGACCTTAAGCTCATCCTTACCAAGGTCATCCACATTGACCCGAACTCAACCTTAACAAAGTCATCATAAGTGAGCCTGATCTCATCGTCACCAAATACATCTAGGGTGACATTAGGCTCATCCTCTAAAAACATCTTATGTAAACCCATGCTCATTGTTTGAGAACATCTCTTATATTCAATTAGACTCACCAAAAACTTGTTTAAGTCAAATTGGTGGGCAGCTAGTAGAGTGACCACTACAAGAAACAACATCATCAAGATGAACTTCAAAGAAAAATGGTATGAGTAAAACAAAAGGCAAAAGAATTCCACGTAATCATTTTGAAGTGACCTCGTATGCGATGACCCCCAGACCTCACTTAGGGTGACATGAAGTAACCTTAACTGGAATGACCCAAAGTGACCTGATCGGGATGACATAAAGAGATATACCTGAGATTGACTTCTTATTTTCATAGATGATGAACTCAATACCTCATCCAATATGAACCCAATGCCTCATCTGACATGACCCGTGAAACCTCATCTGAGGTAACCCTGAGCTAATCCTTACCAAGGTCATCTGAGGTGGCCAACTCATGCTCACTAAAATGATCTAACGCAAATCCATTTCATCCATACCGATGTCATCCAAGATGACCATAAAGTCATCTAAAGTGATCTAGGCTCATCTTCAGAAGTTGTTTGACGTGACCCCCACTCATCATCACTAAGGTCATCAAGGTGACTCTGAGTGCATCCTCATCAAATCGTTTGAGGTGGCCCCAAGACTCATTCTCTGAAGCCATCTGACATGACCCCCAGCTCATTCTTTGAAGAACCATAGATTTTCAAGAGATGAGAGCAACGAGGATCTGATTGGAAGCCATATTCTATCATGTAAGAGGTCATATTCACGGAAGCTATTGTCCCTGAAGTAACTTCAACTAGATTTGTCCACTTTCATATAGCATAACTTTTGACACGGTTGGAACCACGGACCCTGTAAGATATCAAATTGAAGCTTATTCATAGAGCACGCGCATGTCCACTTCCGTATGGCATAACTTTTGACACGGGTGGAACCACGGGCCCTGTAAGATATCAAATTGAAGCTTATTCAGAGACCTACATGTGCGACATTGTTTACCCGTCGAACCATAGTTTTATGTCCAAAAAACACGATATGTGCAGGTTTAGAATTGCTGTAACAGACGGATCGTAGCACGCGCATGTCAACTTCCATAGGACATAACTCTTGACACGGGTGGAACCACGGGCCCTGTAAGATATCAAATTGAAGCTTATTCAGAGACCTACGAGGGAGACAGGCTTTACCCATCAGATCCTAGGTTTACATCCAAAAAACATGGACTGTGCAGCTTAGAATTATTGTAACAGACGGATCGTAGCACGCATATGTCCACTTCCGTAAGGCATAACTTTTGACGCCGGTGGAACCACGGGCCCTATAAGATATCAAATTGAAGCTTATTTAGAGACCTACATGTGCGACATTGTTTACCCGTTGGGGCCTAGTTTTGTGTCCAAAAACATGGACTGTGCAGGTTTAGAATTGGTGTAACAGACGGATCGCAGCACGCGCATGTCCACTTCCGGATGGCATAACTTTTGACACGGGTGTAACCACAGGCCCTGTAAGATATCAAATTGAAGCTTATTCAGGGACCTACATGTGAGACAAGGTTTACACGTCGGAGCCTAGTTTTGTGTCCAAAAAACACGGACTGTGCAGCTTTAGAATTGCTATAACAGACGGATCGTAGCACACGCATGTCCACTTCCGTAGGGCATAACTTTTGACACGGGTGGAACCACAGGCCCTGTAAGATATTAAATTGAAGCTTATTTAGAGACCTACAGGTACGACAGGGTTTACCTGTCGGAGCCTAGTTTTGTGTCCAAAAACATGGACTGTGCAGGTTTAAAATTGGTGTAACAGACGGATCACAGCACGCGCATGTCCACTTCCGGATGGCATAACTTTTGACACGGGTGGAACCACGGGCCCTATAGGATATTAAATTGAAGCTTATTTAGAGACCTACATGTGAGACAGTTT
Organism: Datisca glomerata; assembly: GCA_003255025.1. Lineage (NCBI taxonomy): Eukaryota > Viridiplantae > Streptophyta > Magnoliopsida > Cucurbitales > Datiscaceae > Datisca > Datisca glomerata. The sequence continues at coordinate 2,136,887 of QANY01002751.1, forward strand.
TTACACGTTGGAGCCTAATTTTGTGTCCAAAAAACACGGACTGTTCAACTTTAGAATTGCTGTAACAGACGGATCGTAGCACGCGCATGTCCACTTCCGTATGACACAACTTTTGACACGGGTGGTACTTTGGTGATTGTTGAGTACCTTGTACAACACGTTATGGAATGGAGAAACGGTATCGAGATGCTTACACTACCTGTAAATTTGAAGAATTCCAAAAGGAAGTAACTGGAAATGTAATGTGTCATCTTCTAAAGATGTTCATATTTGTCCTACAATTTATTAAGTGATTGGAGAGACAAATTGACGAGGAACTTTAGTTACTTGCTTCAACTTTCATGACACTGAAATAGATGTAATTGTCGTTTGTTTGAGTTTAGAGTGATAATATGTAGGCACACGATTTGAGATACATAAAAAAAATTCAAAGTCATTCCACAAAAATATATTATTCAACAGTGGAGGAAGGATGTTAAATGATGCTAAACAAAGGTGAAGACAGCAACAGGACATAACAACACATCACCTTAAGAAAGTCCTCACAGGCTCGTATTTCTCCTACGCATCTCATCAAACAATGAGTATGCTTGGTTAATCTTCCCCCACTTTGCACAACCATTCAAACAATTGATTTTGTTTGACCTACCATGGAGATTTATGGACTAATAAATTAAGAATTGAAATTGAAGACTAATAAATTAAGAATTAATCAACATGCCTCTAAAAAAAGAACAATTTTGTACATTTTCTGGGCTCTCCATGGAAGCTCACAGTGTTTGTTTATTGTATTTAGGGCTCTCCATGAAAGCTCGATCGTAAACTTAGTAGTCCATAACCCAAGAAGAAATTGAAGACCAACAAATTGAAGTAAAATGGGGTGAGGTGAAGCGGAAATGGATGGAGGTGAAGCAAAAATGGATGAAGATCTTATAAAGAGATGAAGTTGGCTTAGAAAGAAATCAAGTTGCAAGTTGCAACACCTGTGAAGTGGAGCGAAAATGGAAGGAGGTGGCTGAGAGTTATCTATGGTCTTAAGGCTGGACACAATGTCTTCTATGGAGAGCCGGGCCACCTTCTTCTCCTCCCAATCCCTTTGCTGATGTTTCACTCGATATGACTTTAATCTTTCTTTTTTTTTTACAAATTGACATGTCATGTTCAATTGATGATATTGCAATTGTCACCTCACTTAGTCTCTAAAACTTACGTTAATAATTAGACAACTAGGAATTACTCAAAATTAATAGACTAATGTGTCCAATCCACTATTTTTTTATCATCACAAGATCTAAAATCCCTTTTTACTGGGGCGGAGCTAGGACTCAGCTTTAGAGGGGTCACTGGTTTCGCTCTTCCTATTTTCTGTTTACAGTGCATTTTACATTATTTTAAATATCTAAAATAGCCTTATCCCTTCTTAAAACCACAATTTGATCCAAGTTATACACTAACTAAGAAATTAAATCACCAATTCTAGCTTAAGGTTGTAGAGGTTTCATTTCATGAACTAGACACATATGTATAGACATGATAGAATTTTTTTGTCAAAACGATAAATATATTAACCAAAATATTTAGGGATACCCCAGGACAGATATTGAGTAACTGTATAATCATAAAATCAGATGATCTCTAGTCTCAACTCCATCTGTACAAAATACATAGGCCTGGTTTGTTGCCACACACCACTTAACAACATGATCATTTGTAGCAAGCTTGTCTAAATAAGCAAGCTAGGTAAGAAAAGTACATTTGGGAATATGCCCTGGAAATCACACCACTTCTGTCCAAGGAAGGTAAGGAAGCTGCTAAGATAAAGACTTATAAGCGCTACTAATAGAAAATTTACCATTTGGTGAAGCAATACCAACTATCACAAGAAGACAGATTAAAGCCAGGATAATCAAAACCCAAATCAGTTAAAATACTTTCCAAGACTGCATCAGGCGATTGCCATCTTCCCTCCCTAATCAAAACAGCCAAAGGAGAGTTAGAAGGGAAACCAGTATTAACAATCATATTTTTTCCTCCTTTCTCAAATAAAATGCCTGCAGGTTGCCAATGGTCATGAAACAAAGAAATAGAAGCACCATTACTTACTCTAAGGTCACAAAAACTAGAACATTTAATTCTGATTTTTAGGAGTTTCCTCCAAGACTAGGTAGGGTTTGCATTTATTTTTACAGTAAATATGGATTTACCTTCCAGAAGATTATGATCACACCATGCAATCCATAATGAGTCCTTAGCTTTAACCACCAGCATCCAAAAGTTCTTAGAAACAGCTATAAAATTCCAAGTAATAAGATCTTTTAAACCTAAACCATCCTGAGATAAAAGAGAGCATAAAATTGTCCATGACACTTTAGCACTCTTAGAGACATTTGTTCTCCCCTGCCAAAGAAAATTCCTAAGAGCTGCATTGATGTTCTTTTTAACCTGTTTAGGGAGGATTAACAAACTAGCCCAGTAGCCTTGAATAGAAATAAGAATCGACTTAATCAACTGAAGCCTACCTGCATAAGTCAAGTATTTATTCTCCTAACTCTTAGTCCTCTGAATTATCATATCTACTAAAATATCACATGGGTTTTAGTTAGTTTAATAGAAATGAGAGGAAGCCCCAGATATCTAGCTAGTAAATTACCCAGCACAAAACCAGTTTCCAGAATGATGCTGTCTCTAACCTCTTCACAAACCCTAGAAAGAAAGATGCTGCTTTTACTAACATTTGGCTTCAAACTAGACAGTAAGCTAAAAAGGTCAAGGACCTGCTTTGATTGCTTGAACTGAAGTGACATTGCCTTTACAAAACACTAGTAAATCATCAGCAAAGAAAATGTTCATAATTTTATCCTTCTTACATCTCCAATGAAACTGAAAACCAAGCAAAGAAGCACAATGATGAAGGATACCTGTCAAAGCTTCCATAACTAACACAAAAAGATAAGTAGACAATGGGTCCTCCTTTAAAATAGCCATGCATGTTAGTTATGCACTTGTACACCAAGTTATAACAAGAAATAGATATATATTCAGACATTCTGGAAGGATTGCTAACCTTAAGAACAAGAGAGATATCAATATCATTAAACTGTTTGAGTAATTCACCATGTTCAAAGAATTCAAGCACAGCATTAGAAACACCAGTACCAATAATGTGCCAAGACCTTTTAAAGAAAATAGCAGAGAAACGATCAGGTCCAGGGTTTTTTTTATCATTAAAAGAGAAGAAAGTGTTCTTGACCTCTTTCGCATCAACATTCTAGATGAGAGCTAGTCCATCATTTAAATCAACTTTGCTTGGAAGAACCTGATTGATAATATCCCAATTAATGTCTAGAACAGGTAATTGGGAGCCAAGCATGTTCTTATATAATTGAATAAATTGATTCTGGGTATCAATTGGATATGTGAAGATGTTACCATAGTCATTAGTAATCTGAAGTAAGTGAGCCTTCCTTCTATGTGATTTAACAACATTGAAGAAACATATGGTATTATCATCCCCCAGATTTAGCCATGAAATTCTAGACTTCTGCATAAAATAATTTTCTTCAGCCATTTTTCACATGACAAGTTCCTACGAAGCTTATTTTACAGTCCTCTGAGCACATAGAGATAAAGGATCTGTATTGAGTTGAAGATTAGCTTGAGTACGATTTTCCCTGGTTTCTTTAACTCTAACAGAGACATTATTAGAGTTCTGAGCATTAAATATTCTCAAAGCCTGTTTAACAGCAATGAGCTTCTCAAAGAATTTATACATAGCAGTTCATCAACTTCACAATCCCAAGCTTGAGCCACAACCTCAGAAAAAATTTCCATGTCAGCCCAAAAATTGAAAAATTTGTAAGAGGCCCTCTTTCTATTAAAATCAGGAAGAAACTTGACAATAGAAGGGCTATGGTCTGAGAAACCTAGATCACTAAGGACCCTATCTATTTTATTCATAATACTTCCCTCACATGGTTGACGACTCCACCAAGTGTAGTAAGCTCTAGAGAAGTTTAAGTCCTGAATTCATATGGCATTTACTCAAATTTTATTTTCATTTGGAGCTAAATAAAAACTAAAATACCAGTATAAAAGTGAAACTATAGTTATCAATCAATGAGTTACTTGGTATAGACAATTAAGAATACCGTATATTATCATTGGGCAACTCTAAATACCAGACAAGAGCCTCTTTATTTTAGCCTACATAAGCTGATTTTTCTGACTTCTAGTTATAAAGAAATGAATATTTTAGGTAGTATTGTTCATTTTGTAGTAATTAAGCTTCAATATTATTCTTAAAATTTCATAAATATCATAAGTCAATCATTGATGAGAATCTTATAAAATGATTATGAACAATTGAATGAAATATGAGTGTCAAAAGAAAATGTCTGTTAAAAATTTGAGATTTAGAAAACCTAATTTCGGTGATTGAAATGGATAATTGGAAACCCAAATTAAAGAAGCTATTTGTGTTCACAAACAATTTTCTCGCAAAATTTCAGTATGTAGAAATTGACAGCTCAAAAATTTTATATTACACAAATAATTTTTTTGTCAAATTTCAGAACCTAGGGAGTGTTTCTAATAGTCCATATACAAGCACAAAGAGAGGGGAGAAGGGGGAAGCCATCAAAATTGCACAAAAACTCTAAGGGGCCGTTCGATGCGGGTTAAATAAGAATGCTGAGAAAGTTAAGTTACTGGATAAGTTTAAGTGATAAAGTTAGATGACAAGATATTAAGATTATCATGTTTGATAACCCATGGTTAAGTGAAAACTTTGCTGGAAAAGTATGATTCAATTGTTTGGTATGTAGAAAAATTGGGTAAAGATATTGGGAAAGTTTGATAAAATTGTTAGAGAATGTAATAAAAATATTGATTATTTATAGTTTCTTTTTTTAATAAGTTTTAATTTATTGTCATTGAGTATTTATAGATTCTAATACACACAATAAAATTATTTTACGCACTAATTACTTAAGTATTTTATTAACCCATCATTAAAACTAAATCAATTATCACTACAAGAAAAATTGTATTTTGCGGCAGTTTAACGGCGGCTCGCCGCTAAAAACATATTTCATGACCTTTAAGCGGCGGTTATAATAAAACCGCCACTAAATAGTCATATTTCATGACCTTTAACTCCTGTAAAAGATCCTAATAGTGGCGGATTTTAAGATATTAGCGGCGGTTTAGAACCGTCGGTAAAAGTAACTTAAATCCCTAGCCCCCAATTTGTGAATTCACTCTTTCTCTTTCACTTTTCTCTCATTTTCTCTCATTTTCTTAGGCGATTCTCAGGTGATTCGCAGACGAAGCTCAGATCTGGTTACTTGTCACTTCTCCGTCATAAATCTCTGCACATCCTCACCATTTGTCGACGCTAGTGAGTCTCTATTACTCTGTCTCGTTTCTGTTCCCTCTCTCTTTGTTCTTGTTTGCTGCAATTTCCAGCCCCTCATTTCATTGATTTGGTCTACCTTTTTCTTTATACGCCATCTAATTCACATGGATATTATTGTTGAGTATACTCAGAAATATCAGAGAAGAAGCTTTGGTTTGGACTTGAAATGGATAAATATTTATCAACTGTAATAATTTATTTTACTAATTTTAATGAACTATTAGTGGATGAGTAGACTCACAGAGAGCTTCATCATTTTCTGATTTTTCAGTGGAGGTGGAGATTGAAGCTGGGGAAATAAATGAGTAAAAATCCTAAATTCCTCTCATATTAATTTAATTAATTCCATCGTATTTACTTTTGTGAAACTTGAAGTTCTTTTTATAAATGTTTTAATCCTAAATTAAGATTAATTTTTTTCTGAAGGATTTAGATTTTTTTCATATGAGATTTAGAGAAATTGTGATTGTTCATAAAGAGTAAAAACATAAACAACTACTGGGATTATGTCCAAGTACATTGATCTAATACTTGTTGTAATGTCCCTTTTCAAAGGTAAGGAATCTCTATCTCTATTATGTGATTCACTTTCTCTTTTATGAAAGTGGAGGGGATTTGACATTTTGATGCACTATTATGTGCCTTGGTTAAAAGAGAAGATTATATCTTGACTATATACATTTGCAACTTGAGTATTTCTTTTATTCCCTTCATAGAGATTCAAGTTGACATTGTTTATTTTTCACCTTTATATTAAAGATGATATATGTTATCTAGAGATGGACAATAAAGTGAGTAATATGTGTGATTCTTGAATTTTGATGGTATTGTCTGGCGTACGCCCCAATTACCCAATTAATTTTCACCGAAAATGATCTTGATCCTTTTATCCCACAGTCTATTTAACAAAATTGAAGATATATATCAAAATTCACGTTGAGAAGCAGTGACAGAAGATTCGTTTAGCAAGATTTACCCTTCTAAACTTAATTACCTTAAATATAACCCAAAAAAAATCATCTAGCACAGTTCATAAGACTTTCAAGATTTAGAAGTGAACTGGAAATGAAACTAGTAACTTGAATATCTTTTTGCTAGTTGTAATATTTTGTTATATTTGTTTCTTTCAATTTCAGATGAATTTGGTAGCAAATTGAATAACCCGTATATTGTGGTGTTTAAAGATGCGTGGGTGGACAAGGTAAAAGAGTAAAGTATCATTCTTGTTCAATATTGAGAGTCCTTTTCTTTTTCGTTGTTGTCTGAAATTGGAAGTTGTTTTTAAAATGTATGTGAAAGTTTCTATAGTTTCCAAAACTATCCGTCTAGCTCGTGCATAAGAATGAACTGAACTAAAAATGTTAAGTTTCATTTACATCTTACGGATACTTCTGGAAATTTCACCTTTTGTGAAGGCTGAATCGAACTAATTATTGGTGTGTTATTAAAAATATGAGTTTCTCATTGTGGGAAATATGGTTCATACTGGGTTTAGAGATTTAGTAAAGTTTATAATTATTGCTACAATATCATTTAACACTAAACAATCATGTTCTGCTTTACTTTGTTTTGTAGATAAATTGTATATGCGTTGTAACCGGCTATTGTGAAAGGGGAGACATGTGAGTAACAAAACTTCTATCAATATGCTTTCTACATTAGTAGGAAAACTTTTGTCATTTCTACGGATTGTGTAACTGGCTTAGTGTTTGTAGTGTTGAAAGTTGAAAATTTGTGAGAAAATTGAAGCACTTTTAAATCCAGGAATGTTCAAATTTAAGAGTTTGTGAGAAAGGTGAAGCACTTCTATATCCATGAATGTTTAAAATTGGGAATTTGGTCAAATTCATAGTAATTCTTCTGAAAATTCATAGCACTTATATATCTATTGTGTTAACTTCTCTTCATTCTTCAATGTATATTCAACTTGTTTAGTTAGTTGATTCTTGGTTTTGAGTTATGTATAGACATAGTATGACTATCTCTTATGCTCTTGTCAACTTCACTCTTTGAATACTTCCTATTGTATCATAACTTCTTGTTAACTTAAGTAAGCACTTTCAAATGTGTTATTGTGTGGATACTCGGGTAAAATTTTTAATTACCCATTAAAATTTCTTTGATTTTTAGCTTCTAGGTGTTTTTAATTTTCTTCAATTTGTTCGATTATATTTTTTTTACTATGATCAAAGCACCCATTCATGTGATGGAGTGGTTCACTTCTAAAATCCCTTGTTGATTTCTTTTCAAGTATAATAATTGTTTATTGTCTGCTTGTATAGTTGATCAATCAAATTTGATTTTTTAGCTTCTACTTCCAATTGAATTTCTTGAGATTTATAATTAATATATTTCTTATGTTCTTGTCCATAAATTATACAAAAGTGTTATTCTGCTTTCATTATACTTGTTTCCAATTGAATGCTCGTATATGGATAAGATAATGATAAATGATATTAGAATTGCTATTAGGCTAGTGTTTATGTCGTTATTAAACAACCAATTTTTTTAATATGATAACTTTAGCGGCAGTTGTGTAAATCGCCGCTATTTTTTTTAATATTAGTAGACTTTTTCCAGGGGTTTAAAACCGCCGTAATAGGTGGATTTTCCTTTAGTGAGCCGCACTTTAAAACCGCCAGTAAACATAATTTTTTTTTTCATTTTTTGAACATTTACGCCGGTAAAAACCGCCGGTAAATACTATATACCACCGCTTTGAAACCACTGGAATATAGAAAGAAAACCGCCAGAAAAGACTCCACTTTGCCAGCGGTCCTCCGATGGTTAGAAAAATCACCATAAAAATCTTTGCGGTGGTGCATAAGATGGCGGGTTTAGAGCCACTGTAAATCTTTTTGGCAGCGGTTAAAACCACCGCCATAGACGAAAAAATCCACCGCCATAAGTCATTTTTCTTGTAGTGTATTTTTCTCTTACTACGACAAAAACTAAAATAATATTTTTATTTACACCGTACAAATAAAGTCATTGACAAATTCTTCAAAATTACATAGCAAAATTGTATACAAATTCTCTATTGGCAACTGCTAAAAAAACTTAATAATTCATGTCGCGTTTGATTAAATTTTTTCCGATATCATAAATTAAATATCATATAATTTTTCTCTTTTATATATAAAAAATATATCTGATATAAATAACCGTAATTCATATTAACACATTAAAATATTTAATAATACATAACAGTTTTCCTACAACATGTACTTTTCTTCAGTAGATGTATATACCATGATTATCAATATCCTTCTGTTTCGGCTAGAACGGGTAAAATATTTTGATTCTGGCACTTGAACAAAACAGAATAAAAAAGTAAATTTTTGTCATATTTCGGTTAAATACAATCTAAAACTGATATATAAATGATTGAGGGAATCCCCCCCAAGTTCTGGCTTCGTCCTACGGGTCCGGTCCTCCACACAAAAAATGAGATGTGATAAAATATTCAGTTGTTATAATCTCCTTTATAAATGTAGTATTTTTTAAATATTGATAGCTTATAAATAATATTTATTTAGGGAAGAAAATAATGTTTAACTTAAAAAAGTATTTGATATTATTAAAATGTATTATAATAATTTAAGTTTTATATTATGTATATATGAAGAGTTTATCTATTTTTAATTCAAACATTTCAATTAATGTGCACATTTTAATCTCACGATACGACCTCGAGACAAGTTGGCGGACGGGTCTTTTCGGGACATGGGTCAGATGGGACGAAAACATCTTAAAATTCGATATCAGGACCTTTTCGGTTCCACCAGGATTGAAACGAAATCCGGCGGAATTCTATGATCGGGATATTTTCTGATACTTTTGTGAGATTTTGGTCTTGAAGAAAATAATTATAAAAAATCAAGTAGGTATAATTGAAATAAATAATTATATTTTCGTAGGGATATAAAAAAATAAAAGTTAATTTGAAAAATGTGTAGATGTGTGTTGTAAGATGACAAAGTTATTTGGTAAAGTGAATTTTTGTGGGAAAGTGATAGAGAAAGTAATGTGAGATTATTATTTTATCTGACTAAATAACTTTACCATGACAAATGAAAATACTCATAAAAAATATGAGAAAGTGCTGAAAAATAAGTTTACCACGTACTTTACCAAGAAAAATACCGATAACAAACGCCCCCTAAAATTACACAAAAAAATTTCTTGTAAAATTTCAGTATGTAGAAATTGGCATTCAACCATCAGAGATTCGCATTACACAGAATACATAATTTACTTGAACAAGAAAGTCTCACCTTAGTCCGAGCTCGCGAAGAAGAAGATCGATTTTCTCTTTGCAAGAAAATTGTTGTGTGTAGTTTTACAGGGGTTGCGAAGAAGAAGACCAGTCGAAGAAGATTCTATTAACAGAGAGAGCCCGTGGCTCGTGGATGGTCGATTAGTCACGAGCTTTTGGATTTTGAGAAATTTATAGATTTTAGGAAATTTGAAGATTTTTTAGGGCTTCTGGATTTTGATAGTGAGGTTTTTAGTTGATGGATTAAAATGAAAATTTTTAGGGTTAAAACTTAAAACTTAATAGGGTCGTAATTGAAATTTGAGTGTGGTTAAAAATCCAAAAAAGATCAAAAATAAAAAAATATTGCCAACGGCGTGTACTCTCTTGAGGCAGTCTCCTCCAATAACTTCTCACGTCCAATCGCACAGTAAACTTACAGATCAGACAAAATTATAGTGGTGAAATTCATCAGCATACTGATCATCAATACGTGGACCCCATCATGCTTCTCCTACTTACCCCATCATGCTTCTCCTACTTAACCCCCAACCGTGGACTCCACATCAGAACTCTCTCTCTCTCTCTCTCTCTCTCTCTCTCTTCTCTCTCTCTCTCTCTCTCTCTCTCTCTCTCTCTCGCTCACGCAACTAAGTCCACAAAAAGAAAAACTGAAGTTTCCAAGTCCAACACTGACCACTCTCTTCCTCTTCCTGTCTCTGTGTTTGAGTTGATAAAACTTTTAGCAATGGCTGCGTGCGTATCGGACACGGCTCGAGCCTTGGCGTGTCGAGACAGCGAAGCAGCATCACAACTGAAATTAGTATCAATATTCGTAATCTTCTTCACGAGCGTCATCGGCATATCAACGCCCGTCCTCCTCGCCCGCTACTTCCAAGGAAAACCTGTGTACGACAAAGCCATTCTCTTCATCAAATGCTTTGCTGCCGGCGTTATTCTCTCCACCTCTCTCGTCCACGTGCTTCCTGACGCCTATCAAGCTCTCTCCGACTGCAACGTAGTCTCCCGCCACCCGTGGAAGGACTTCCCCTTCTCCGGATTGGTCACCATGGTCGGAGCCCTAATTGCTCTACTCGTAGACATAACTGCAAGCTCACACGTGGAGCACAGCCATTACAAGCCGGTGGGGACACAGGAGGAATTGATAAATGCTGGAAATTTGAAATCGGTTGAGTCGAGGGTTGAGTCGGGTGAGTTGGGAGCGAGTTGGGGAGAGGGAGGGGAAGAGTTGGTGAGATTGAAGCAGAGATTAGTGTCGCAGGTATTAGAAATTGGGATAATATTCCATTCGGTGATAATAGGGGTAACCATGGGAATGTCTCAAAATCAGTGCACAATTAGACCTCTGGTTGCTGCTTTGGCTTTCCATCAGATCTTTGAAGGCATGGGTCTTGGTGGATGCATTGCACAGGTATTTCCTTTTGATTAATCCAAAAAAAGAAGCCAATCAATAATGATACTACTATGTTAATTAATTAAAATTCCAATCCCCTGTCCATAAAACTTTTTTTCTGGGATAATTTAATTAAATTAGATAATTGTAGAGCTAATAATCCTCAGTCTCTGGAGATTTGCAGTTGAAATATCATATTCTATGAACTTATCTGAGTTTAATCACGTTGAGTGAGTGAACATTATAAAGATAAAAGATGTCTGCACGTGAATTAGTATTGTCACATTTTGCTTTTCGTGCACCGAATTTCGTTGCTAGCCACGGCAGTTGGATTGAACTGTCGGTTGCAAGCCCACATATTAGTCATCTAACATAATAATAGTCTGGAGGAAAAATTCCCAAGAAAAACAGACAATTTGTTTCAAGTAAATCTTTTATAGAAAAAAAAATTATTTGGATTCTGCTATATAAAAATTGAAGGATATTTAAATCCAGACTAAGTGAAGTGAAACTTCTCTTCACTACTGTTGTGACTTAATAATATTGTTTCATGTGTTGATATGATATATTAACATTTACACTTATTTTATGAATTTTTGTGGTGTGACATACTATTTTTATAAAATAATTATTAATTTAATGAGGTATATGATACATGTAACAATATGAATGTGTCATGTCAACGATAAAAAGAAGTTTCTTCTCACACAGTGATCAGTGATCAAGAGCCAAGTATCGTGCATAAGAATTTTTGATTGGTTATTCTTTGGAAGTGAATATTATAGAAGAGATTCAAACCTTTTCAATTTCTGTTGAAAATCTAACCATGGTCATTGAATTTTATCGTATAATTAGTATTTCGATCATCGTTGAAAAATTAGTATTTCAAATTTAAAAGTAAAACCTAAAATGGTGGTAAAGAAAATTTCAGTGCATTTGGTAATTACTTGTATTGAAGATAATATATTTGTAATCATATATTACTTATTAGAGAAATGAAATGGGGTTGGTGAAAATTTGCAGGCAGGGTTTAGCTTTGGGACAACAGCATACATGTGCTTCATGTTTTCAGTGACAACGCCAATGGGGATAGTGTTGGGAATGATATTGTTCTCAGTGACAGGCTACGATGACAGTAGCCCTAATGCCTTGATCATGGAAGGATTATTAGGTTCCTTTTCCTCTGGTATTCTCATTTATATGGCCCTTGTTGATCTCATAGCCGTTGATTTCTTCCATAATAAGATGATGTCTTCCAAACTATGGTTGAAAAAAGCATCCTTCATTGCCTTACTTCTTGGCTCTACCTCTATGTCTATTCTCGCTCTGTGGGCTTAATCTATTTTGCTTTAGGTTTTGAATAAGAAAAGAGCAGCAATTTGAGGTCATATGGGTTTGGTTTGGTTATGTAAATGAATGCCGCTGAAGTGATTTATAGTAAATTTCTAGAACTCAGCCTTCATTTTTAGATTTGAGAATTGAAAGAGTGAACGTAAATGAATATATTTGCAATTAGCTTTTCTATCATATTTCCACCTTTACTTGGTAATTAATATTTTTTAGTTGAGTTTCATTAAAACAACTGACTTTCGCTATAACAAAAAAAAAGCTACGTAAAACGCTATCATAATTTTTTCATAACGTTTTTCGTAACGCTATGTCTGTTTACAATAACGTTTTTTAAACGCTATCATAACCACTTGTAATAGCGTTTAAACAACGCTATTGTAATCTTTCGATAACATTTTTGAAACGCTATAGAAAGGTTTTCATAGCGTTTTATAAACGTTATTATAAGCGTATCAACAATGACAAACTTTCTATAGTGTTTAAAACACGCTATTGTAACATTTTTATAGCATTTTTTAGACGCCATAGAAAGTGTGCCATTGCATTTGGTACGCTTATAACAACGTTTAAAAAATGCTATTGTAACATTTCCATAGCGTTTGAAAAAAGCGTTATGGAAATGTTACAATAATGTGTTTTAAACGCTATAGAAAGTATGTCATTGTGCTTAGTACGCTTATAACAGCGTTAAAAAATTTTATTGTAACCTTTCTATAGTGGTTTTTAAACGCTATAGAAATGTTACCAAGCGTAATGGGACACTTTCTATAGCGTTTAAAAAGTGCTATAGAAATGTTATAATAGTGTTTTTTAACGCTATGAAACGTGTATGATAAATTTTGCTAAAGCTGTTAAAAGCTTTCTATAGCGTTTTAAAAAGACTCTTATATGTCTAACCATATTATAACTGCATTTGCCTATTGTGTTTCTTTACGCTACTATATTCTCTTATAGGGTTTTAAATTATGTTAATAATTTACGCTAATATATCAAATAAATAATATAAAGTTCATCCATTAAATCACTAATTTAAAATATTTAATTAAAGAAATTTACTAATAAAGATCTATATCAAATGTCCAAAAAACCCTACAAAAGCATCCCAACGTATTCATATCACATATTATAAATATTTTGAGTAGTACCAAATACACAAATACAAGCCAAAGTTTTCATCAAAGAACTTTCATGTCATCCTGTTGGAATCATATTCTCCATCACTATGTGGAACCACACACTACTTGAATTACTATGTGTTTGTTATGTTTTCGGTGGACCTATATGAAAAAATAATTGTTATACTTCAATATCCACTTATAGACATATATATGATCTCTATAAAAGGTTTTCCAATATTCAGATATGTTGATCTATAAGATTGTAATCTAGATTGAAAAATCCTATTTCTTGAAATACATACGTTCCATACATCTATGTTCTATCCTTAAAAATGCATATATAATAGCAAGTTAGAAAAAACAACATAAGCAAACTACACCCAATATCAATGATCATATTATAGGACATGGCGTAAATTAAGGTTTAAAAATAAGGGAGAGAGAATAAGTCAAAAGAAAAGTTAAGACACCCAATTTGTTTTGTATATGAAATTATTTTGAACTTCATGATGCATTTCATTCTCTTTTGTTCTTTGCTCTGTCACTATGACTAATGCAGACAACAACAATGAAGAAAGTCTCTTTTACTCTCTCTTAGGGGGTTAGTACTCTCTGCAACTAAAACAATCAACCTTTATGTTCTACAATTATGGTTTCTTCCTTGTGCTATTTTCCAGCAACTTCTATTCTTCTCGTTTGTTCAAATTATATGCACATGAATATGCTTGATTCAGAAAACCACAAGGCAACTACTAGCCTTCATACTTAGTTTTTTGGGTTACCTACCCATTAGAAATATCTAACTGAACATATATCAAAACCCTCAAAACTTAGAATTTTCCAAAAGCATGCATAAATGCAAAGAAGCTACAATTTAATTGTTATTCCACACCTACAGCCTAAAGGGTTAAACAGATGTATCAAAACCAAAAAGGAAAGAAAATTATCAAAGATAAAAAGATAGAGACTCGTTATAGTAAAATTTTAACATAATTTTTAAAATCCAAACTCACCAACATAAACAAATCCAACACAAATACAAAACCAAAAAGGAAAGAAAAATTATCAAAGACAAAAAGATAGAGAATCGTTTTAGTAAAAGTTTAACATAATATTCAAAATTCAAACTCAGCAACATAAACAAAACCAACACAAATGCAAGAAGACAATGAAAATCTAACATTTCAATCCACATGGCTAGCACCCCCTTGCATTTCAATCATGTCCAACATTTATGTCAGCTCTCATTTTTAACTCTCACAATACTAATCATCCTATGAGAATAGTTTAAAATAATATTCAAAATCCAAACTCACGAGCATAAACAAATCCAACACCAATGAAAGAACACAATGCAAATCCAACATTTCAATGCAAATGGCTAGCACCCTCCAGAATTTCAATCATGTCCAGCAGTTATGTCAGCCCATATTTTTAACTCCCACAATACTAATCATCATATTAAAAAACAATAACATAATATTCAAAATCCAAACTCACCAGCATAAATAAATCCAACACAAATGCAAATCCAAAATTTCAATGCACATGGCTAGCCCCTCTCCCCCTGGCATTTCAATCATGTCCAACATTTATGTTAGCCCACATTTCTAACTCCCACAATACTAATCATCATACTAGAAATTTTTTAACATAATATTCAAAATTCAAACTCACCAACATAAACAAATCCAACACAAATGCAAGAATATAAATGAAAATCCAACATTTCAATGCACATGGCTAGCACCCCCCCTCGCGCGGGCATTTTAATCATGTCCATCATTTATCTCAGCCCACATTTCTAACTCCCACAATACTAATCATTATAATCACCACCACCCTTTTGCTTCAAATCTCAATTAACACCACTAATGCAACCAGTAATCAAACTCAAATCAACCTAATTTCAATCATATCCAACAAAATATCAACCAAGAGTAGTAAGAAAAGAAGTACTTACAATGGGACAATTCTATTAGTGGGCCATGCAACTGTGCTACCTACTACATCTTCAATATATTTCATTGAAGTTATTATTCACACTCTATAATTAACTATAGAATATCATCAATTACCAATAGTAAAGCTCCATGTGCAAATAAATAAAAATTTTAAAATTTACCGAGGGTGATGGCATGTGTGAAAAGAATAGTCCTTCATTTCAGTGAAGCTGGAAATTAATTTATATTAGAGTATGAAAAAATTGTACTAATTGGGAAAGTCAACTTCATTTTCTATTTGCATATTAATGTATATCTGCTTCACTATACGTTCCATAAGGTTTTGCATATGATCAAATTTGTTCTTCAATTCGATATGATATTTTCGAAGCTCCATGTAGGCGCGATCCTTTTGAGATAAAATAGAATGTTTGGTAAGAGTCAGCTCATTTCCACACGCTCGAAGTCGTCCATGTCTCGGGACCAAGAACTTGAGATAAAAAATCGTCAGCCAAATTTTGTGTCCCAGATGATGATGCACCTTGACTTAACTCATTCAACTTTTTCTTAATGGCAATAATGTCATGCAACATTGATTATCTAGTTGTCTGACACTAAATAGATAAATAATGAAACAATTACAATAGCTTCAGAAGCAGCCGAGTTTGTGGGTTCATCACTTTTATTTTTATGTGCCTTCGTCCAAACACTGATTCTAGAAACAAATTCAGGGGTTTGGCTACTTTTTTTCTATAAAGAATCAAATTCAATAAGTTAAGGATAGTTAATTTCTTTCTATTAAAAAAATAAAAATCTACATTTTACCATATCTTCAGTCAATCGCGCATATCCTCTGTGGCTGCATGTGTGGGGGATTTGTTTTTTCTTCATCTTTTTTAATTTGGCACTTATTTCCTAGAGAAATGTATATGGCATAGAAGTATTAATTTAACTATAAAAACTATTAAAACTCAATCAATGACAAATTATCTTTAATTTAACTCTTGAATTAAACTAACATAATCGGACTTCAATTTCATCCTTTCTTGCTCGTTAGTTGTGTTTCTTATGCTAGTAACAATTTTTTATTTAGAAGACCTCCACAACTCTTCCATGTGTGAAATTATTGTTTTCTTGTATGATTCATCAATTGTATATCTCATCTAACAATAAAAACGAAGGGTGTATGTCAATGCTAAAAATAATGTACTTTTTGCCTAACAGTTAACAATGCTATATTTAAAATAAATTACCATACATGTATTGATTCCCACATAAAATCCTTGATCCCCACATAACATCCTTCATTCCCGTGGGAACCGTTCTCCAATCTTCAATTGGTATGGGTACGAGTTCCCGCAAAAAAGGTCCAATAAAAGATGATAAACTAATAGAACCTTCACCAATCAGTCGGCCCATGACATTTATCTCTATGTTAATCTGATTATTACCCTCGACATCAATACTCTTCAACTTAGTTGCACCTCTCCTTCGTGTGGTCTCTACATGAGAATCAAGTGTAGGCTCACATGAATCAGTAGTGGGTGAAACTAAAATGTCTTTAGGTGCAACTCCCCAAGTGTTGGATGTGGGAGAATCATGCGGCTGGACATGGATGACTAGTTGAGTATGTGGTGTCATGTTAGGTTGAGGATGTGCCATGCTAGGTTCCGGAGATTTATCTCTAAATACTATGTTTCGTATCGAGTGTTTCTTTCTTAGTGAATAGGAATCTGAAATTGATTGAGACTCAGATACCAAGAGTTTACGTTGCAGCCTTTTCTTTTGATCCGTCATACTAATTAACCTATTCAATACAAACAAAAAATGCATTAGCAAAACACAATATTCATATCATCAATGTAATATTTGAAAGCAATTTAATGAAAGGAAAGAGTAGTTATCATATACCTTCTTTTAGGCCTTAAAGTTCAAGACTTCCAAATATAATAAATATATAAGTATGAAAAAATAGATTGTAAAATATTGATAGGTGGAAGAAATATACATAGAATATTTTTATCTAAATTGACATTTAGTCTAGAATAATGTCTGCACCATAAAGTCTTGCATAACTCCATTCATCACTATCATCATTATTCATTTCACGTATTGAAGACAACTATTGAGGCATGAAATTCTCATCATCATCGTCATTCTCATTGTACATCTCAAAATCATATAAACCTCTAGGTGTGCCCTAAGAACACTATACCAATTAGAGGTCTCATGCTCTCTAGAATAAATATTTTGTTTTGCTTGTGATGCTAGTATGAATGGCTCCCTCGCAAATTGGGATTGTCCTTGGCGTAGAATGACGATGGTGAAACCATCTTCAACCCTAATGCCATTACTTACATTTTCCCAGATACATTTAAAGATTGGAATCTGAAAAGTATAAGAATCTAACAAAATTATATCATGGATCACTCCATATAAGAAACCACATCATTAACTTGTAAAACGTCTCTATCACTTGATCTGCATATAGTTGTTGCATCAATCGTGACACCACTATTTTGAGTTGACTTTTCTACTTCCTTGGTATGAATGCGTTGTCAATTAATAAGAAACCACATCATAAACTTGTGAAACGTATCTAGCACTTGATCTACACATAGTTGTTGCTTCAATCATGACACCACTATTTTGAGTTGACTTTTTTACTTCCTTGGTATGAATGCATTATTGGTTAATAACATATCTAGTATAAGATGCTGCTTGTTTTCTAAGACCAAATGCAAGCCATTTTAGTATGTCCAATCCATCACTCCTTCAAGAATTCATCTGAATCTATAAGAGAGCATTAAATTTAATCTGTCAATATCGTAAAACTTACACCAATCATTTGTAAAACAATTAACCTTCTCCTTAATCCATGATGAAATTTTTTATGTATGCCTCTTCAATAGCAAGGTATGATTTCTTTCAAGATCTTTATTTGATCGTTGTAACTCGCTCAAATGTATCCTAACATCAAATGTACACATATTGATAGGTGATATACCAATGTCGTGTCAATATAAATTAGTTGAATATTCTAAGAAACTTATAATTACTTACTCAAAGAATGGGTCGACCACACCCGTATTGAATAACATATAACGATGCACACTTTCTAACATTTCATCACTCATTATAATTGATGTTCCTACTGAGATTGGACGTCCTTCAAGAATAATGTCGCTAAGGAAATCTTGATTGCGACATTCTCCATGACGTACTCCTATTTCTTTCTCTATAAACTCACTACAAAAGTCCATGCACTCATCTACTAGATAACATTCTGCAATACACCTTTCAGGTCGTGCATGATTTTGAACATATCCTTTTGAAATCTTCATATATCTAAAACCAAAAATGAACATTTTAAAGTATTTTATACGTTTAAGACAATATTGCAAACTGAAGAATCATGCTTTGATTACCTTTCAAAAGGATACATCCAACAGAAATGGACGGGACCACATAAACGTGCTTCTCGGCCCAAGTGAATTACTAAGTGAACCATTATGTCAAAGAATGATGGTGGGAAGAACCTTTCAAACATGCACAATGTTTCAACTACTTCATCTTCCATGGCTTGTATCTTTCTCTATCAATGAAATGCTGACACAGTCTATTGAAAAGAGCACATAATCTAAATATTGCATATTTGGGCCCTTTTGGAAGCAATCCCTTTAAGGCTACAGGTAATAACTGCTGAATGAGGACATGGAAATCATGTGATTTAAAACCAAGGACTTTACAATATTTCATTGATATGCAATTTCTAATTTTAGAACTGTAATCATCTGGTAATTTTAGATCGAAAAGCCTCCTACAAAAGGTTTCTTTCTCTTTTTTGGTTAATGAGTATAGAGCAGAAGGAAGGACGATTCTAGATCCATCATCTTTTGGATGCAAGCCATGCTTAATATCCATGTGTTGTAGATCCTTACGTGCATTGATTCCATCTTTTGATTTTCCTTTCACATTCAGCAATGTAGCAATAATGCTTTCACATATATTTTCTCAATGTGCATCACGTCCAGATTATGACGTAATATTAATACCAGAAAATATGAGGACGACATCTAAAAATGTTCAAAATGAAACTAACAATGGAGAAGTTGAAATATACTAACCTCCCAATATGGTAGGTCAAAGAAGATTGATCTTTTCTTCCATATAGTATCGGCTTCTTTGCCTCTTTTCTTCCTTTTCTTCCCACATTTTCCAAAATCGTTGACATAGTCTTTCAGTTTGAGAGAAACATTGTGACCAGTCATGATTCTAGGAATTTTCTCATGCTCCTCGTTTCCATCAAACCACGCTTTCTTTGTCCTAAATGGAAGAAAGGGATAAAGAAGATAAAGCTTCATAAAGAATCATCACTCTCCTGAGCCGCACTCTTTACCTATCAAATATGACTGAAATCAATGGAAGAGAACCATTTTTTCTCTTTAAAAACACACAATGTTAGAAAAAGAACTAAATTAAATGTATCATAAAAAGTTTACCTTCCGAACCTATTGAAGTTATCTGCATTAGATTGATACATATCAAAATATTCTAAGTAAAGGTCAATTGCGCGGGCATACTTAATACCACAAACTCCTTCAATCAAGGAAACAATGGGGGAAAACATCATGTTGATATATTATTCTCTATACACTACTTTATGCTTGAGTGCAAGAGCGATGAATTATTAGGCAAGCAATAGTGTTTATAAAACGATATTTTCCTGTCAAGGTTGCCCCAAAGATTTCAAACTTCGCAAGAACTGTGGTTATAACAACAAATAATTTTACAAGAGGAAAGTCCCACTTAATTATCAACAGTACTACCTCTACATATAACTTCATGTGCAAAGAACATTAGCCTAATTTCCACAATGTATTAAGGTCATTGTCTTCTCATAAATTAAACAATAATTTAAACAGATAAAAGTCTTTCACATGACAGAAAATTTCAGTTATTATTACTTTGCAATGGTAATCAACTTTTGAATCACAGTAATTAAAATGTGAAAAAAAATTTCAAGCCAAATCCAATTTTACAAGAGTGCAATATCTATGGAATTTTTTAATACTATTAATACTTGATTAACTAATATCAGCTCAAAATATAATCTCTAAGAATTTTAAGTGCCTCACCAATAATTCAATGTACATCCATACCCTAAAAATATAGCTCAAAGCTTAACACTTCATTTTTGGTGGCTCAAGCAAGTATAATAAATTGTCCTCACAACCCTACTAGGATTAATCAATAGTAACTTATACATTCGATATATTAGATCCTCGTTACTTCAAAATGAATGTCAGCGTTCCCATTTCCATTTAATATATTCTCGCAAGTCTAAAAAAACCCTGCAATAAAAAAAATGCAACGTCGAATGTGCAGCTTCTACTGCTATAAATAAAACCTTCCAAAATTAATTGCTATACATGGACACTGATAAAGAGAACTAGCATTATAATGACCCGTAGAGAACGACGAGCAGTGCAAAATGATATGAGATTTCATAGAAAAAATGAACTGAAGAAAATGAAGACGAACTCAAAACGAGCGGGCACAAAACTAGAAAGTGAAAATATGTACCTATGGGACAGATCAAAGATAGATTCTTGGTTCCCAGTCAAAGATCTAGTTCATTTGCCCTAAATCATTGAGTGTCCTTCGATCAATCTAAACCCAAAAATCCCATATGTTCCTTTTTCTCTTTTTCTTTTTCATTTCATAACAGATCTAAAAAAAAAATTAAATCGAAAAGCCCATCACAAGAAATTTAAAGCATGGCAAAGAATTAGGGATTTACCCAAAATGAGGAGAAGCTGTGGAATCAAAGTTTGAGAGGAAGCTACGGGGTAACAAATCTCAACAAAAATAAATTAAATTGAAAAGCCCATCACAAGAAATTTAAAGCATAGCAAGGAAATATGGATTTACCCAAAATGAAGAGAAGTTAGGGAATCGAAGTTTAAGAGGAAGCTATGATAGAGAGCTCAAACAGAGGCTATGAGAAATCTGTGACAGACATGCAAGAATGATTTGAGAGAAAGCTTCACCTAGCAAGGAAAAGTTATGTGAGCTTCATCACTGAGAGAGTTGTATGTGAACTTCGTAGAGAGTTTGTGAGGGTTAAAGAGAGACATTGCGTGAGAGATGCACCAGAGAGAGAGCTTCACTAGATTAGACATTGAAGAGAGGATGAAGCTGAGAGAGGTTGAAAGAGAGAGAGTTATGAGAGAGTAATTTTAGGCCAGGTTGAAATTTTTGTCCCCACGCTAGCTTCCTCGAAAATGGATGACCTCTCTTAACGTTTTGATAAAAAAACGTGGTCGTAATATGCTATTAAAGCACACATTTGTGGTAGTGTTTGTAACCCTAATTAAGGAAACAACTAATTTGTTAGTTCTGCTAAGTGGTCAAAATTAGTCATTGTCTTCATTTTTTATGGAGTTCGGTCCTAGAAAAAAACCCTTTAATCTAGAGCTTTAATATTTTTTAAACATCTATGTGTTTAAGCTAGATTTTTTCTACATAACATTATCATCTTTTTCCCTTGAAGCGGTATGACCTTAAAATTTAATTTTTAGAGCACCCAATTCATTTTAAGATTTGAGAAAGAATGAAATCTAAATCAATATATTACAATTAGCTTTCTAAGATCAAACATTGGCAAAAATGTTGATAATTTTAACTTAGAGTGTGTTTACAAAATCTGAAAGAGAGCTGAGAGAATCTACTTATTTATTAACACTAAGATTGCAACGTAGTACAAGACAATATATATACAATGAGAGCTAACAAGTCAGTAACTATAAGTAACAATTACTGACCTTCTAAGTAAGATAACTTACAAATTGATGTTACAAAGACATGAGTTTCTAACACTAAGTGAATGGCATTGCTATTTTCACTATATACTCCCTTTCAAGCTGAAGGGAGATAAAATAACATGATGCTTGTCCCTTAGAAACTCTAACTTACTATAAGCCAGTGGCTTAGTTAAAATGTCAGTATTTTGTGCATCAGTAGGAATATGTTAGCTGCTTGTACAAAATCCTCTCCCTTATAAAATGCACATCCACTTTAATATGTTTTTTCCTTGAGTGAAATAAAACATTTGAAGCTAGAGTCCTGCAGTGATATTATCACGCCAGAGTATAGGACAAGGTGATATTGGAATCTATAATTCGGTAAACAAGGATTGTAACCAAAGTATTTCACTGGGTGCTTAGGATAAAGCCTATATTCTGACTCTGCGTTGGACTTTGCAACTACATTTTACTTTTTCAAACTCCAAATGATCAATTTTTCCCCCAAGTAAACATAATATCATGTGGAGCACCTTCTATTATTAAAGAAAATAGCCTAGTCTACATCTATATCCTATTAAGGTTTGTGAGGAAGCTGCTTTGAAGTGCAAACTAAGAGTTGAGGTGCCTCTTAAGTATCTTAGAACACATTTACAAGCCTTCCAGTGTTCACTTGTGGGTTCCTCCAAAAATTGACAGAGTTTGTTCACAGAGAAGAACAAATCTGGTCTGATCATTGTCAAGTACTACAACGTTCCTATTGTGCTTCTGTTTAATGTAGAGGCTTCAAAGGAAATCCCTAAACCTTCATTAAGTTTAACAGATGAGCACATGAGAGTGGAACATGGCTTTAAGTCAGTCATACAGTTTTGTTGATAAATCAAATACATATCTAGTCTGAGTTAGGTAGATGCTTGAATTGTCTCTATTTGCTAAACCAAAAAAGTAACCTAGAGAACCAAGTGTCTTGAGTGCAAACTTACTGTTAAGGTCTAAGATAACCTTATGAATGAGAGAGCTAACACTTCCAGTTGTCAAGATGTCATCAACATATATAAGAAGAAGTAAAATAATACATTTTTTTGTAAAAGAAAAGAGAGCTATCAGACTTGGATCCCTTAAAATTCCCCAAGAAATTAGAATTGTTTTAAGCTTGTCAAACCAAGCTATTGGAGCTTGTTTAAGTCTATACAAATCTCTCTATTCAAATGATAGATGTGAGAAGGATATTTACGATTTATAAAGCCAACTGGTTGATACATATAAATAGCTTCTTGCAGATCCCCATTTAAAAATGCATTACTAATATCGACTTGTTGGATATCCCATTTATAAGTGACATCAAGAGTTCAAATAATCCTTATGGTAGAAGGCTACACCATAGGACTAAATGTTTCAAAGTAGTCAATCTCAAGAACTTGTTGAAACGCCTTGGCAACTAGTCTTGTACTGAATGAACCATCTGATTTGTAAACTCTGTAAACACATTTGGTACTAACAATGTGTAACTAAGAGTTGTAGGAAATTAGAGTTCAAGTATTATTTCTCAATAGAGCTTGAAATGCTTCAACCAAAACAGCTTTCTAATAAGGAGATAACAATGTTGTTGTTACTATTTTTGGTTTTGAGATTGGTAACACGGTGTTTGTAGTCAATGCTTTAAGTTTAAAAATGTCTTTTTTATCCCTGGCAATCATGGGCTGGTGAGAAATAGTTTTGTTTTGTAGGTTTTGGTCATTGCCTGGCTGGTTAGGTGTATGATTTGCATCTATTATGATACAGTCAGATACATGTAGGTTTGATGGTAAAGGGCCAGCAAAGGGATTTGAACTAAGGAATTACAGTAGGTTTTGTGTTTGGTGAATGACTAGTTTCTGCAGAAGCTGGGTGATTTAAAAAATGAGAATGTAAAGTATTAGTAATTTAATTATCATAGGCAAAATTAGATAGAAAGTTACTTTGTGCAGATGGTATGATGGATAGACTTGTATGATTGTAGCTGTTTGACTTAGAGATAGATGGAAAGTGAAAAACTGACCAAGAATTAAGATCAATCTGAGTAGAAACAACATTTTTTGACTAAGAGATTAATGATGTATAAGGGAGTTTAGACTCATTAAAAATGACACTTCTGATAGTATAAACTCTTTCAGCTTTAGGTTCAAGACATCTGAAACCTTTATGATGATTAATATAATTAAGAAAAACACATTTTTTATTATGAAATAAAAACTTATTTGTGTTGTAGGGTCTTGGGAAAACATGAGCAACCAAATATCTTAAAGGACACCAAATTTGGCTTTTGACAATATAATTTTCAAAGGGGGTTTGGTTACTAAGAACTAGTGTAGGTAACCTGTTTATTAGAAATAGAGTAGTGCGAGAAGAGTCCCACAAGTATTTTAGTGGCATATTTGCTTGAGAGAGCAAGGTTAGACCTACTTCTACTATGTGTCTATGCTTTCTCTCTATCCTCCCATTTTGCTGATGTATATGTCGACAAGAATATCTAAAGGCTATGCCACTTTCTTTGAATGATGGTAGTGAACTTCTAAATTCACTACCAAAGTCTGTTGTACATATTTGACTTTGGTTTCAAATTGTCTTTCAACAAAAATTAAGAATTGGAGAAAGAGAGAGTTTTGGTTTCTTATTTGACAGACTCTGCAAGGTCAGGTATGAACCGACGAACGTAGGATACTTTCCCCATGAATGCCTTTAACTCCTTCACGGATCATGGTAGGGGCATATCCCTGATAGCCTTTACCTTGGATTGATCAATGTCTATGCCCCGCTTGTGCACACAAAATCCTAGGAACTTCCCCCATGAAACACCAAAAGCACACTTTAATGGATTTATCATAAGCTTGTACGCCCTGTACCTTTCAAAGGCACTCCTTAAGTGCTTCAGATGTGAACCCGCACTCTTGGACTTGACTACTAGATCATCCACATAGTCCTTAACATAATCATGGATCATGTTATGGAAAATCAATGTCATATCCTGTTGGTAATAGCTCTTACATTCTTCAATCCGAAAGGCATCACCATATAGTAAAAGTTTCCAAAGGGTATCATGAAGGTAATCTTCTCATCATCTCCAATTTCCATCCTAATTTGATTGTATCCACTGAACCCATACATGAAAGAGAAGATTTCGTGTTCCGTCATAGCATCAACCAAGGTGTCTAAATTAGGTAGCGGGAAGTAATCTTTGCGGCATGCCTTGTTCAAATCTCTAAAATCAACACAGCAACGGATCTGACCTTTTTTCTTCTTCACCAGAACGATGTTCGCTAGCCACATGGGGTGTTTGATAGGCTTGATAAATCTCACCTCTATGAACTTTAAAATTTCAGACTTGACTTAAAGTTCCAACTCGACGTGAAAATGACAGGGGTGTTGCTTGGTAGGTGTGCATTGTTAAGAGACCCCTAGATTATGCGACATCGCAGAGTACGATCACACAAAGACATCCCCAAACTCATTTAAAAGCTTTATCAAGTCATCCCATTGTTTACCTCCAAATCCTTTGCTAGGAACACCTTCCTATTCGTGCTCCCCTCCCCAATATGGACTTCCTCTAGCTCCCCCTGTGGTGGTGATGGGTTGGTTGGTAGAGGCACCCTTGGTGGTTCATAATTCATTAGCTAGATCCCTTGCATAAGTCCTTGTGCCTTAGAGAACGCCTCATCTGTCATTATATCTTCATCATTTTCACCATCAAGGGGATCAGGCTGTGCGCCTAACCCTACGCAGTATCATAAACGATATGCCATTTTCCCATTTGGTAATGTCATGTGGGTTAGTAGCTTTATCCCAGGTGTAAAAACTTCATTTCCCTTCTCCATCTCCTAACTTTGTAAATGGGTGGCCATAATCTTTTTGGGTGTGGCGGCACCTACTATTGCAAGTTCATAAAAAAGTGTTACCTCTATCAAGTGAGCCTTAGTCTCATTAAATGGCGCTTTGGTAGCCGCCACAATAATGTTCTTACCATGCCAGCGTGATTTAAGATACTGATGCAAGGTTGAAGGGACACATTCATGGTCATGAATCCATGGCCTCCCTAACAATATATGATAGATCGTATTTTACTCAATATCATGAAAGCAACTGGCGGTTATTATCGGTCCAACCTGCAACTCCACATTAACATAGCCCATCGTCCCCACACTCGCTGATGAGAAACCTGTCACAACAATTGATTGTCTCACTCCTGATCCACTATCCCATAGGGCGAGCCTCACTCGCACGCCATTGACCGTTACCTGTAAATAAATGGGGCGATCGTGCCCTGTTCTCCTGACATGTCGGTAAACATTGGTGAATGTGATGACACTTTCCTCATTCCACCTTATCTTGCTTAAAGGTGGTTGTACAAAGCAACAATTCATCCGAGCATAATTTTTTTGAGAGACATCTTATAGCGTTTTGGAGACTTGACGACATGCAATAACATCCAACCTAATCATATAAAAAAAGTCTTACAAGTCCTTGTGTTCAAGAGTTTATCTATGAAAGCGATGTCTCCCCCTATGGTTGCTTCCTCATCTGCCTCCTCAACTATGGTAACATATAAGGTAGATCTTATTTCATTAGCGCTAATTATGTTGACATTGGCATGTTGAAGGAAAGGGGGAGGATTTGCGGGTCTGACACCCTTTGTAATGATCTCACCCTTCTTAGATTTCTCATCAAAGAACCTCCTAAAAAACTTACACTATTGGGTAGGGTGTGTTGTAGTGTGGTGATATAAGTAGAAGTTTGGGGAACTCCTTTCCTCCCTTGTGGGTGCTAGGATCGATCAGTTTTAAAAATTAAAGAAACTTAAATTTGAACCACGAACAGTTCGTGGGCGGAATATAAAAAAAATTTGATTTAACTTATTTAATCATATTAAATAATTTATAACCAATTTTAGTTTGATCATCCATATACGATATTAAAACGAATAGATTAAGAGAAAATAATTCTTCACCTTTACTCTACATCAGAGAATTTCTGAATTGGTGGAACTCCCTCGAGCGTTCTTCAAGCTTCAAGATCAAAATCACGAACTTGATTTTCCACAAACGATTTGTGAACTGGTCCACCAACAACCACTTGTTAATTTCAGAAATATATCTAGAATAATTTTACATAGAAATTTGAGTGTGGGCTCACAAAACGAATGAAGAAGAAAAATCAAATCTTCCTTCTTCAGATTAATTTCGATGGCAACAATAGTGAGAGGGGAAAACTTTTTTCTCTTCCTTTTGTATGTTGATAACAACAACTGCATCTAATACTCATTATCTCTTTGTGATCAAATTACTATTAGATATTTATAAAAGGGAAGTTTTTAGTATTTACAAATATACCCATATATTATAAAATTTCAGAAAATTCCGTTAATTATCTATACCGAAAATTACATGATCTCCTAGAGTTTTAGTTGTATCGAAATTCATCAATCCAATTGATAAATATAATTGATAATTATCAATTAATTAAGTAACTTATTTATTTAACTAATTATCTAATAATTAGAAAATAATAAATAATTAATTCAACACAACAATTACACTTAATTAACTTAAGTAACATCACCTATCACATATATGTGTAGGAAATATGCCTTGGCACCAAAACATATTTTTGTGCAACTTAGTTATTTTCTATTCCTGTTCTCTGAGCTATTTCAGAGATCGAATGAACCCACATGAACAAAGTTTAGGATTCAAATACCCGGCGAATTTTTATCTCCCTAAATTCCGAACCTTTTTTAATCCTGACATTGTACGACTCAACTATAGGTTCGATGTAGAATCAACTCTCAATTCATGGACGCTACATTTTCTGTTGGTGTAAATAAACTCTATATATTTTCACGGTCCAAAGGATATTTTAGAATAACACCAATCATGAATATCAGTAACAAGAGTGGAATTTAAAATTTCCATTTTATCATTCTTGTTATTATTTTCTTAACTCATTTATTGACTGTGAATAAGAAATATATTATAGTGAATTGTCTCGTACAATTCATAAGTCTTATTCAATGACTCATTTCATCGAGTACATGGTCAATTTAATTTATCCACACACCCATCAATAAAACATAAAGTGATATTGTTGCTTTCACAATCCAACCATGAACTTCCATATATGTGAATCACGCAACTCATACTTAATTAAATTACAATCTCAACAACGAGCTATTGCCCGCCAATTTGAACTTACTCATTTGACATATCAAAGATTGCAACTAACCAAGTCAAGTTACGTATTCACCTCAAGATTAATGTAATTACAAAAATACCCTTAAGGTCTAACAATTAGATTTAGAGCTAGGTAAACAGTTTTGGGTTTTAAACTAATTTGTTACCGGTCTACTCAACATGTTTATAACATGTCTAGGTTAACCATTTGAGTCTCCACTCTTATGCCCCAAGACTGACATCCAACAGTTCTACCTAATAGTCGTAATCATTTGCCCAATCGATCACATGACTGTGAATATCGTTCTGAACTATTTCAGAAGAGTTCATCTAGAAACGCTTCTGTCTTCACTCTTCTTACAATGACAATAGTTCCAAGACTTGAGTAATTTATAAACACGCTTTAATTTAAAAAAAAAATTCAATTTATTCATAAAAAAATCAGTAATACAAATGTTTGGTAAATAATTAAATATAAATAAATAGTTATTACACGTTACTTTATGGACATATTCCAACAATCTCCCACTTGGACTAAAGTAGGCGTGTACAATCTCTTATCCCCAGGCCCTCCAGATGGCCATAAAAAACTTTACTGCTTAAAGTCTTTGTGAATGGATCTGCCAGGTTGTTGACCGTCAAAATATGTGTAACCATAATGTTTCCACGCAAAACAATTTCTCTACTCAGGTGATACTTGCATTCTATGTGTTTGGATCTCTTATGGCTTCTGGGTTCCTTAGAATTCGCTACAGCCCCACAGTTATCACAATAAAGTGTCATGGGCTTGTCATTGTCGGAAAGAACTTCTAGAGCCTTCAAGAACTTCCTAAGCCATACAGCCTCCTTTGTAGCTTCACAAGCTGCCACATATTCAGCTTTAATGGTTCAATCAGCAATGCAAGTTTGTTTGATACTTCTCCATACATCTGCTCTACCATTCAAGATGAACATCGATCCTGAAGTGGACCTCCTAGAGTTGTTATTAGCTTGAAAATCAGAATCTGTATACCCCATCATATTAAGGTCACTACCTGAATACATAACCATGTAATTCCTTGTTCTCCTAAGATACTTAAGGATCTTCTTGACGCCATTCCAATGCTTAATTCCAAGATTAGATTGAAAATGGCTTACTACGCCCACAACATAGCAAATATCAAGTCTAGTGTAAAGCATCGCGTACATGAGACTTCCTAGGCTGAGACATATGGTATCATTCTAATGTCTTCCTTTTCTTGAGGAGTCTTGGGAGACTACTCTTAGGAGAGACTGACTCCATGTCTAAAGGGTAGAAATCCCTTCTTGGAGTTTTACATACTGAAGCAATTCAACACCTTAAGATAAGATGCTTGAGAAAATGTCAATTGCTTGTTCTTCTAATCTCGAAAGATCTAAATACCTAAGACAAATGCAGCTTCTCCCAGATCCTTCATGTCAAATTGCTTTGCAAGCCAAAACTAGACATCGACAATTTTCCTACATCATTCCCAATAAGTAGAATATCATCTACGTACAAGACTAGAAAAACCATCTCCCATTCGTGTATCAACTTATACACACAGGGTTCGTCCACCAACTTTTCAAAATCATAGTTCTTAACAGTTTTGTCAAATCTAATATTCCACAACCGTGACGCTTCCTTAAGTCCATAAATGGACTTCTACAGTTCACAAACTTTGCCCTCTTAGCCTTTCTCCATGAACCCGTCTGGTTGAGCCATATAAATGCTAAATGCGCTCTGCAAGATTGCCATTCAGAAATGCAGACTTGACGTCCATTCGTCAGATTTCATAATCAAGGGCAGCAGTAACAAACAAAAGGATTCGGATGGATTAAAGCATGGCTATCGGTGAGAAAGTATCCTCGTATTCTATACCTTCCTTTTTGGTGTACCCCTTGGCTACTAGCCTAGCTTTGAATGTCTCTACATTCCCATTCGGACCTCTTTTCTTCTTATAGATCCATTTGCATCCTACGATTTTTATCCCTTCAAGATGATCTACAAGTTTCCATACTCTGTTCAGGAGGATCTTCTTATGAATTTGTTCGCGTTAAGAATAGTTGAGAGAGGGGATATCGACATGATTACTGAAAAGAATAAATAAAGCAGTGTAAATAAATTCTCAATTGTTTAGGACAGTATGATGCATGATCCAACTACTAAATATTTTAAAATCCATTAAAAGAATATTTCCTCCATGATTTTACGAAAAAAAATGATAACTTATCTTATCGAGGGATGAAGTCCAAACTATCTCCTATCGTATCGAGACTCCTCTCGTTTAGTTAACGCTCAAATACCTCCAAATCTAGCTTAATCAATCACCAATGGTTTTGGTCACCTTGGTCCCATTGACTAGCCCCTATGGGGGATTCCAATGTACTTCAGTCTAAGTGATCAACCAACGCATCGACTCTTAAAGGTTGTTATGGACTAACAGTCAGTCTATGGGTTCCTAAAATCGTGGGTTTCCAAAACTTGTGGGTTTCCTAATCCAATTATGACTCTACCATGCAAGGGACAACACATGGATTTCTGGTGAACAGTACCACCGATGAACATCTAGTGAACAGTAGCGCCTCTGGCATCTTCTTGGTGGCTGTCTGGCGACTTCTCGTTGGTGGTTTTGGGCGATTTCCAACGATGATTTTGAGGTGAAGATAAATTTACAACGATTTTAAAATTTAGAAGAATTTCAATGATTAAATTACATGAATTCCTATGCATCAAATTCGGCGTACATCAATTCTAAATCAAATGTCGAGAGCCAATAGTTAGGGATCCAATCACAAAATATATTCAAACAATTTTGAATCTACCATACATATGCCGATATCCATAAAATTCACAATACGTGCGTTTTAATTATCTATATGCATAATCTTAAACCTACGCTCTAATTTAAATTTAATACAATAATAAATATCAGATGAGGCACTCATCAACCTAACAGTCGTAATCGAATTTGATTGCACAGTCGATCCTAAGACTGCGAATATAGTTATGAACTATTTCAGAAGAGTTCATCTGGAGAGGCTTCTGTCTTCACTCTTCTTTCATTGACAATAGTTGTATGACGTGAGTAATTTATAAACACGCTTTAATTTAAAATAAAATTTTCAATTTATTCATAAAAAATCCAGTAATACAAATGTCTAAGAAATAGCTTAATACAAAAAAATAGTTATTACACGCTACTTTATGAACATATTCTAACAATCTCTCACTTGGATTAAAATAGACGTGTACAATCAATTATCACCAAGCCCTCCAGGATGACCATAAAGAACTTTACTACTTAATGTCTTTGGAATGGATCTGTCAGGTTGTTGACCGTAGAAATATGTGTAACCGCAACGTCTCCACGCTAAAGCTGATAATAGTAAAAGGGGTAAAATGGTAATTTTAGATTCTACTCTTGTTACTGTTCAGGAGGATCAAAAGGTTGAGATCTAAAGGTATAGTAATGGTTACCGAGGCCTATTATGTAGCTGATTCTACTTTTTCTAGGATTATAGACTCTGTAACTACTAACCACATATGATGCTCCCTGCAAGGGTTCAGGGAAATTAGAAGGCTGGACGAGGGCGAGTTCAGCTTCCGCTGGGGGAATGAAACACTAGTATCAGCCGCATCAGTGGGAACTTTTAAATTATGTTTTGAGAAACATTTTATTATTTTGCGTGATTTTTATTATGTCCCGAGTTTTGGGAAGAATTTGAATTTTATTGGTGCATTAATTAAGCAAGGATTTGATCTAAAATTTATTGATAAAGATATTGGTATGTTTAGAAATGAATGCTTAATTACTATCACAAGAATGATTAATAAATTGTATCACATAAAACCTGTAGTACCCATGATTTGTGACACTGAAGTGAATATCGATTCATATATGAATAGTAAAAGGTTAAAGTATGACTCAACCGATTTAACATATCTGTGGCCTTGGACATATTAGCCTAGACATGATTAAAATACTTGTGAATGATGATCCTTTGCAATCTTTAAGTGTAGGTTCATAACCCACATGTGAATCTTATATAGAAGGAAAAATGACCAAGAGAAAATTTTCATCAAAAATGTGAAAGAGCCACTCAATGCCTTGAACTCATATATAGCGATGTATGTGGGCCATTGAATATCCAAGCAAGAGGAGATTAAGAATACTTCATAGCCTTCACTGATGACTACTCACGTTTTGATCATGTTTATCAAATGCATCAAAAGTCTGAAACCTTTGAAAAGTTCAAAGAATAAAAGTCCTTGGTTGAAAAGAAATTAGAAAAACAAATCAAAACACTACGATCTGATCGTGGAGGATAGTACTTGCTAGGAAAGTTCGAGGACTTTCTTAAGGAAGAATGTATTCTTTCTCAACTCACAACTCTTGGTACGCCACAGTAAAATGGTGTGTCAGAGAGAAGGAATCAAACTCTGATGGATATGATTAGATCCATGATGAGTTACTCATTCCTCCTAGATTTGTTCTGAAGATATGGCTTACTAACAACGACATATATTCTAAACCAAGTTGCACCAAAGACGGTGCCTGGTACACCATATGAAAGATGATATGGGTGAAAGTCATCCGTTCACCATTTTAGAATATGGGGTTCCCAGCACATGTTTTAAGACCTAAGATAGGCAAGTTGGCCAATCATTCAGTATTATGCATGTTTTTAGGATATCCTATGGGAACAAAGAGGTATATATATCTTCTACAATATGACTGACAAGAAAATATTCGTTAGCATAAATGCTCATTTTCTTGAAAAAGATTATATTAAAAGTGTACAGCTAAAAAGCACAGTAGCGCTAGAGGAATTATTGAGTGGGAGAACATCGACTCCCCAATCAGAAATTGTTTCTAATTCAATAATGGAAGAACCACGACAGGAGCCAGAGATTATGGAGCCTCGATGTAGTGGAGAGTTGTAAGACAACCTTAAAGGTACATGTCCTATGGAGAAGCTTTGAAAGCTATCTCAGACAAAGACTTAGAAGAACCAATCTCTTACTCGGAGGCCATGGCTGGTCTTGAAGAAAATTATGGCAGGAAGCCATGAACGTTGAGATACATTTGCTGTACTCAAACGGAGTCTGGAAACTTATAGATCCTCCTAAAGGGATAAAACTCATAGGATGCAAATGGATCTATAAAAAGAAAACAAACGGAGTCTGGAAACTTATAGATCCTCATAAAGGGATAAAACTCGTAGCATGCAAATGGATCTATAAGAAGAAAAGAGGTCCGGATGGGAATGTAGAGATATTCAATGCTAGGCTAGTAGCCAAGAGCTACACCTAAAAGGAAGGTATAGACTATGAGGATACCTTCTCACCGGTAGCCATGCTTAAATCCATAGGAATCCTTTTGTCCATTGTTGCTGCCCTTGATTATGAAATCTGGCAAATGCACGTCAAGATTGCCTTTCTGAATGGCAATCTTGAAGATCACATTTATATGGCTCATCTAGACGGGTTCATGGAGAAAGGCCAAGAGGGAAAAATTTACAAATTGCAGAAGTCCATTTATGGACTTAAGCAAGCATCACGATTATGGAATATTAGATTCGATGAAACTATTTAGAACTATGGTTTTGAGTTGGTAGACGAACCTTGTGTGTATAAGTTGACACACGAAGGGGAGGTGATTTTTCTAGTCTTGTACATAGATGATATTCTACTAATTGGGAATGATGTAGGAAAATTATCTGATGTCAAGTTTTGGCTTGCAAAGCAATTTGACACGGAGGATCTTAGAGAAGCTGCATTTGTCTTAGGTATTCAGATATTCCGAGATCAGAAGAACAGACAACTAACACTTTCTCAAGCATCTTATATTGATAATGTGTTTGATCGCTTCAGTATGCAAAACTCCAAGAAGAGATTTTTTCCCTTTAGACATGGAGTCAACCTCTCTAGGGAGCAGTCTCCCATGACTCCTCAAGAAGAGGAAGACATGAGAAGGATACCATATGCCTCATACGTAGGAAGCATCATGTACGTGATGCTTTCCACTAGACTTGATTTTTACTATGCGTGGGAGTAAGCCATTTCCAATCTAATACTAGAATCGAGCATTGGAATGCCGTCAAGCATATCCTTAAGTATCTTAAGAGAACAAGGAATTATATGCATGTGTATTCAGGTAGTGACTTGAATATAATGGGGTATTTCGATTTTTAACCTGATAATGACTCTAGGAGGTCCACTTCAGGATCGGTGTTCATCCTGAATGGTGGAATAATAGTATGGAGAAGTATCAAGCAATCTTGCATTACTGCTTTTATCATGGAAGCTGAATACGTGAAAGCTTTTGAAGATGCAAAGGAGGGTGTATGGCTAAGGAAGTTCTTGATGACTCTGGAAGTTGTTCCAGACGCTGACAAGCCCATGACACTTTATCGTGATAACAGTGGGGCTGTAGTGAATTCAAAGGAACCTAGAAGCCATAAGAGATGCAAACACATAGAACGCAAGTATCACCTGATTAGAGAGATTATTCAGCGTGGAGACGTTGTGGCTACACATATTTTGATGGTCAATAACTCGACAGATCCATTCACAAAAACATTAAGCAGTAAAGTTTTTTATAATCATCTGGAAGGTTTAGGGATAAGAGATTGTACATGCCTACTTTAGTTCAAGTGGGAGATTGTTGGAATATGTCCATAAAGCAGCGTGTAGTAATTACTTTTTATATTTAGTTATTTCTCATACATTTGTATTACTGAATTTTTTATTAATAAATTGAAAGTTTTATTTTAAATTAAAATTACTCAAGTCCTGAAACTATTGTCAACGAAAGAAGAGTAAAGACAGAAACGTCTCTAGACAAATTCTTCTGAAATAGTTTAGAACTATATTCATAGGTTGAACCGTTGGATGTCCGTCTTGGGGCATAAGAATGGGGACTTAAATGGTTAACCTATACATGTTATGAACATGTTGAATAGACCGATAAAAAATTAGTTTAGCCCAAAATCATTTACCTAGCTATAAATCTAATTGTTACACCTTAAGGGTATTTTCATAATTACCTTAATCCTGAGGTTAATACGTAACTTGACTTTGTTAGTTAAAATTTTTGATGTGTCAAATAAGTGAGTTTGAATTGGTAGGAAATACCTCAACTGTTGAGACTATAATTTAATTAAGTAGGAGTTGCGTGATTCACAGACATGCAAATTCATGATTGGATTGCGAAAGCAACAATATCACCTTATGCTCTATTGGGGCGTGTGAATAAATTAAATTGGCCAAGTATTTGACAAAATGATTCATTGAATAAGATTTGTGAATTGTACGAGATAATTCACTATAATGTCTTTCTTATTCACAGTCGATAAAGGAGTTAAGAAAATAATAACAAGAGGGTGAAGTGGTAATTTTATATTCCTCTCTTGTTACTGATATTCACAATGGTTATTATGTTAAAATATTCTATGGACCGTAAAAATATATAGAGTTTAGTTACACCAACAGAAAATGTAGCGCACATGAATCGAGAGTTGATTCAGAATCGAACCATAGTGGAGTTGTACGACGTCAGGATTAAATAAGTCAAGAATTTTTTAAGATAAATTCACCAGATATTTGAATCTTAAGCTTTGTTCATGTGAGTCCATTCAGTTTCAGAAATAGCTTAGAGAACCGGAATAGAAAAATTAACTAAGTTGGACCAAAATGTGTTTTGGTGCCAACGCATATTTTCTACACCTATATGTGATAAGTGATATCACTTAAGTTAGTTAAGTGTAATTGTTGTGTTTAATTAATTATCTATTATTTTCTAATTATTGGATAATTATTTAATTAAAATTAATTAATTGATTTATTGATAATGATCAATTATTTTTATCAATTGGATTGATTTTCAATTGATACAGTAATAATAGATCATTAGGGGAATTTTCAGAAAATTTATTATATATGGGTATATTTGTAAATACCGAAAATTACCTTTTGATAAATATCTAATAGCAATTTGAATGCAAAAAGATAATGAGAATAAGATACAGTTGTTGTTATCAACACACAAAAGGTAGAGAAAAATGTTTTCTTCTCTGACTACTGTTGTCACTTAAATTAATCTGAATTATGAAGATTTGATTTTTCTTCTCCAATCTTTTTGGGAGCCCATTCTCAAATTCCTACGTAAAATTCTTTTGAGATATATTTCTGAAATTACGGGTGGTTGTTGGTGGACTAATTTGGAAATCATTTATGGAAGAACAAGTTCGTGATTTTGATCTTAAAGGTGAAAAATTGATTTCCCTTGGTCTATTCGTTTTAATATCATATATATATGATCAAATCCTTATTGTCAGTCTGGAGATGCATTCGCAATCCAGACTGACATAAATTACAGAGTAAAAGTGAGAAGTCATTTTCCCTTAATCTATTAGTTTTAATATCGTATATGTATGATCAAACCCTTCTTGTCGGTCTGGAGATGCGTGTTTATAAATTACTCAAGTCCTGAAACCATTTTCAATGAAAGAAGAGTGAAGACAGAAACGCCTCTAGACGAACTCTTCTGAAATAGTTCAGATTGATATTCGTAGTCTTAGGATCGACTGGGCAATCAAATCCGATTATGACTGTTAGGTTGAACCGTTGGATGTCAGTCTTGGGCCATAAGAGTAAAGACTCAAATGGTTAACCTACACATGTTATGAACATGTTGAATAGACTAGTAACAAATTAGTTTAGAGCCCAAAACCATTTAATAGCTCTAAATATAATTATTTCACCTTAAGGGTATTTTCATAATTGTCTTAATCGTGAGGTGAATACGTAACTTGACTTGGTTAGTTGCAATCCTTGGTTTGTAAAATGAGTGAGTTCGAATTGGCGGGCAATATCTCGGCTGTTGGGATTGTAATTTAGTTAAGTAGAAGTTATATGATTCACAGATATGGAAAATTTATGGTTGGATTGTGAAAGCAACTATATCACCTTATACTTTATTGATGGGTGTGTGAATAAATTAACTGGGCCAAGTATTCGATGAAATGAGTCATTGAATAAGACTTGTAAATTGTATGAGACAAATCACTATAATATCTTTCTTATTCACAATCAATAAAGGAGTTAAGGAAATAATAACAAAAGGGGTAAAATGATAATTTTATATTCCTCTCTTGTTACTGATATTCATGATGGATATTATGTTAAAATATTCTGTAGACCGTGAAAATAAATAGAGTTTATTTACACCAACAGAAAATGTAGCGCGCATGTATCGAGAGTTGATTCGGTATCGAACTTATAATGGAGTCATACGATGTTAGGATTAAATAAGTTGAGAATTTAGTAGTCGGGGTTGTGATATGAATGACGTTGTCTAGAGGTGGGTCATCATCCATGGTAGTGGGTCTAGGCAAGCCGCCGATTACAAAGGGTGGAGGTGTTGGTGCAACATTAGCTTTTGCGACGGTCTGAGTGTTGACTTGAACATTCAGAGAATATGGTTCTGGGTGAATGCTTGTAGTTGAATGCCTACAACACACGATGGTTGGATGCCTATGAGAGATGTTAGATGCACGCCCATAATGGAGGTTGGTTCCCCGCCCATGATGGAGGCTGGTTGTGCACTTCCCTTTACACGTCTGACCCCCTCCGCTCTTCCCTTTGCACGTCCGACCATGGTCATTCTTTGCTAGAGTTATAAACCACTCCCTACTGGAGTTGCCAAATTTAGATGCAAGGGTGAAGTGGGTGAGCATAAGAGTGGCCTAATCCTTAGCAAATAACTTGAGTAACACCTGAGAACGCCGAAGATGACGCTGGGAGATGAAGGGGGAGCACTACAAACACTCAAGGGTGGTTAAAATATGCTTTCTCTCTCTAGAAGTAGGACTCTCTCACTCCAAGAATTTTCCTCCTCCAAAATGAAGGAGAGGCCCTCCCTTTATAGGTGACAAAAAAGGAGGGGGGACCATTGCAACTAATCCCTTGATTAGTTACAAGCTCACCTTTCCAAGCGTGCCACCTCAACTAATTAATCACACTGATGTGGACGAGAGGAAGATCTCACATGTGCCAATCAGATGACGCCACGTGGGTCTCGTGGAGTGACCATGATCTAGGGGAATACGCCTAACCAATGTGGCTCAATGGCGGTATCCACCCAAAACCTCCTCTCAACGGGATC
The DNA here is from genome assembly GCA_003255025.1 of Datisca glomerata. Classification (NCBI taxonomy): domain Eukaryota; kingdom Viridiplantae; phylum Streptophyta; class Magnoliopsida; order Cucurbitales; family Datiscaceae; genus Datisca; species Datisca glomerata. The sequence goes on from QANY01002751.1 coordinate 2,175,564, forward strand.
ACTTTAGACTAAACTCCCTCCTAAAGTGGGAGGATAGCACACTGTCTCAGTTACATGGTACTTATTAAAGACTTTATTGACTCCGATTTGATATTACATAAAAGAAGTATTAACTTTTGCCCAATTTCTAATCATAAGGGGAGTCGATTGGTATGGTCATTGAGAAATGTTTGCTTTATTGGGGTATTGAAAGGGTTTTATGCTTACAATTGATCATACAAGCGCCAATGATGGTGCAATCACTTATTTAAAGAAGTCTATCAGAAATTGAAAGGGGCATGTGTTGGATGGTGAGTTTATACATGTTAGGTGTTGCGCATATATTATAAACCTTATTCTATGTGATAGTTTAAAGGATGTTCATGACTCCGTCATTAGAATTCGTAGTGTGGTAAAATATGTGAGGTCTTTTCTTGCTTGGTTTCAAAAGCTTAAGAGTTGTATTGAGGCTGTAAAAATATTTACTAATTTGGTGTCGGAATGTTCTTAGTAGGTGGAATTCTACTTATTTGATGTTGGAGTCAGTTAACAAGTTTCAAAAAGCATTTGAGAGACTTGGAGAACAAGATGCATATTATCTTTTGGAGCTTAATGGAGATGAGAAGAAACTTAGTCCTCCAGGGGATGAGAATTGAGATCATGCTCATGCCATTATCAAGTTTTTGAAAGTTTCTACAATATACATCAAGGCTTTTTGGTTTTTTAATGTTACCACACATAAACTTGTTCATGAGGTTTTTTATTGAAAACTTGATTTGATCATATTCTTTATCGTAGCAATATTGTTCTTTTGAAAAAAAAATGGCAAGTAGTATGAGGGCCAAGTATGAAAAGGAAAGAGACTTCTACTTTGGAGAGAACATTTGAGGAATACAAAGGTAAGGTTGCTCTAAGTCAACAAGTTTAATTTGTGGATCAATAATCACAATCTGTAGAAGTTGAAAATCATGAAGAAGATTATTTTAGTTTGGTCTCCACATTTTTAAAGCACTTGTGCAAGGAAAATAGACTGGAGGTTAAGTCAGAGATTGAGAGATATTTAGCAGAGCCATGTTTAAACTTGAATGTTGAATTAGATCTCCTTAATTGGTGAAAAATAAACTCTTCAAGATATGAGGTCCTTAACCTTATGGCTAGAGATGTCTTTGTGATTCCTATCTCTAGAGTTAATTCGAGTCAGTCTTTAGTACAAGTGGTCGTATATTGGATCCATTTTGCAGTTTATTAGCTCCAAAAATGGTTGAAGCTCTTATATATGTACAAAATTGAATTTTGAGTAAGCCTGTGCATATAAACTGAATGAGACGTTACAAGAGATTGTTGAAATGGATGAATGTAACTCAATTACCTATTGTTATTTATATTATTGTTTTTATTTATAAACAAAATAGGTTAATGTTGAATACATTATATGCTATTGTATGTATTAGACTAACGTAGAATTCATTGTATGTTGTTGTTGTTTATATTTTACTAATGTAGAATACATTATCTGTTATTGTCCTACATGCTTTTGAACTCTTTTTTTATGATTTTTTGAACAGAATATATCAAGGCGCAAGAGGAGACTATCATTATCTTTCCACGATGTGAATGGATTAAATATGGAGGAATTTTTACGTTTTGTTGTGTTTCAAATTTACTTTGAATATTTGAATGTTGGAACTTTACATTTCATGTTATTTTGTGATATTTGAATGTTGAAACTTTACATTTGATGTTATTTTCCGATATTTGAATGTTGGAGTTTTGAACATATTTGAATGTTGTAGATTGTGAGTATATATTTTAAACATGTCTAATCAGCTTAAACATGTATGAAAAAAAATTCTTTATGGATCGTATACCAAACAATCCGAACTAAGCTGACACAGAACTTAACTAAAGCGGCATAAACAAAGGCTCAACCAAACTCTGATACTAAGTTAAAAAGCCCAGTTCAATCACTTCTTATAAACTAGGTGTTAGAACTTCTTGATCTTTCTCATTGAAGGCATGCTGTGTCCAAATCAGCAATTTATAAGGAATTAACAACCAAACCAATAATGGGTACCCACAATTTCCCACTATCCAAAAATCTTTTAAAGGTCCTCTATTTTCTCTTTTATATAGATTAGATCTCTCCAAAATCTGATAATCAGGCATTGAACCAAGTCAACCAATGCACTGATATAAATATCAGTAAAGACTCCATTGGAATCAACATCGCCTTGAACAGTAATGAAGTATGAGGTTTTTCAGTTTCTTTCGTGTGTTTTTGTTGAAATATGCAACTATACTTATCTCGAGTGAATTATCTTCTACCCAATGAATTATCTTGAAGCATTGTGTTGAGTGAGTTTTCTAGCTTAGGGGGAGGGTGAGTGTTCATTGGAGAAGGAGGGATTCATGGAAGACTGAAAAACAGGATTTGGTGATGGTGTGGTAAAGGTGGTAAAGTTTAAGCATGAGAAGCGTCATTTAGGAATATTTTATTCCTCTCACATTGATTCTGTTAACGTTCAGATGGTTTCTGTTATAGAAGGATTTGAATTGTAGAAAGATAAAAACTACAATGACTAAAATTGTTATTTTACAAAGTATAAGGGTATATCTTCCAAAATCGTGAAAGTACGAGGGTATGATTTGCCTTTTAGCTTTGAAATTTGTATTGAATTTTGAGTTAAATAACATATCAATCACACTCCTTGATTTAAATAACAATAGACCCTAACAAAAAATGTGTATTACATATTATATAAAAATTGCTATGTAGAGATCAAATGTAAGAATATAAATAGTTATGTAATGACTCATTAGAAATATAGGAAAATAAATTTTAGATACTGTAAATATTAGAAAATTTAGTTCTCGAACATTGTTTGTAAAATTAAAAATTTGATGCTTGAAATTATACTATTACTTTTTGAATATTATAGAAAATAATTTTATTTGTCACATTCCTAAGAAATGAAAATATTATTAATAGATTATTAGAAAATATATGAATGCTTGTCTCTAAATTTAATTGTATGAATTTTATTTTTCTAATAACATAAATTTACATAATATAAATTATATAAATTTCTAACAAATAAATTATTATTAGTTATAAATAAATATTACTTGTATAAAAAAGGATCACGAAATTGATATTTACGGTCATTCAAGTGCCTGATTATACAGTATTATAAAAATTTTAATTTGCAAACTATATAAAAAATTTATAATGTAAATGAAGAATATGAAAAATAGGTGAAATACAAAATTTGTATGATATTTTATGGAGGATTAAAGAGTAAAAAGGGAAATAAAAAAATTGTCATTCAATCCCCTTTTAATATGGTATAGTTATATTTAATATTTGTACATTATTTTTTTATCATTAAATACCATGATCATTCCAACTTTCTCAAGCCAAATGGTGCTTGCGAAAATCATCCGTGATCTTCATTGAAAGCCTCCGCTTTCATAAAAAACTTCAAACAGCAATCAGTTCGCTTCATTCATTTAGTATTTAAATCGTCAGATCAACTATGGTTGTGTAAATAAGACCAATCATAAGCATGAAATACTATATACAAGTAATATTTCCATTTCCTTTCCATTATGGAACAAAAAGCATTCGAGAAACTAATTCTTAAAACTTAAATAACAAATGGAAAGCTGATTCATCCATGTTATGAACTTGATAAAGCCCCACAATCCAAAAATGGTCGTATTAATATATCATGGAATCAACTGGGAAGCTTAGACGTGTAATACAACAAAGGTTTGCAGTGTTTGCATATAGTAGGACTTTTAGCTAAAAAAGGAGACGATCAATTATTACTTTTAAGAAAGGGGAAAAAGTTCAAAACCACTTGTATAATTAAATAAAGATGATTTAGCTAATTGAAGTACTACGACACCCACTTCATTCTCCACAAAATAAAAGCCATACTTGTGAAACTTTAACTTACAGACTTTTTCTCCAATTTGATTCTACATTTAAAGTATGAGAAGTTGGAGATGACTTGATATGCAATATAACACATGATGTTGATATGGCAAAACCTATTTTTTTTTAGGTGGAACAATTGCCTACTGATATTTTCTTCTTTTGCCCGGAAAATAGTAACGGTTATTGAGCCGCATACTCGAATCCATACGTTACTATAATAAATATGCGTTCCTTAAGTAACGGATTAGTTGGTGGAGAGGGTGAGAACTTCCATTTGTGAGCGCGAGGGTAGCAATGAAACTCAGATGTTTCATGTCTAACCCATATGCTAACAGTTCAATATGAGTTCCATGCTATACCATGGAATAGGTTATGGACTCCTATTGGACTAGTCATGGAATGCCACTAGGCACTTCCATCGGAAAACAGATGAGTAAAGAGGAGATTGTAAAAGTGAAACTCGAAACATCTATTATGAACGTATGAGGTCTTTCTAAAAATTTTAAGAATGTGTTGAATTTATTAGTGAATATAGCAATGTTGTCACTTAGTATTAGTAACTCAGCTTAGTAACTATCTTTGTAAAAGTTGGTATTGTTTGTACCAGTTAAAGCTAATAATATCAGTTTCTAAGTTGTTAGCTTAGTTAGAAAGTCAGTAACTGTTACTTATAGTTACTGAGTTGTGAGCTCTCATATTTGCAATCTTAATGTTAATGAAATATAAAGATTCTCTGAACTCTCTTTTATTGTGCTTCGATAGCTCTTCCTCCTTCTCTACTCTCTCTACTTCCTTTTTCTTGCTTTTCTTTCTAAGTGCTTCGAAATCTTAAACCAATATTGCCATGGCTTCATCAACAATAAACTCAGCAGAGAATATTGCAAATCATGAAAGTCCAAATGTTGTTCATGTCAATGCTACTTAGTACGTAGCACTTACATCATCAGTAAACACTAATTTCACCAATGCTTCTTTTCAATTAATTGCAGAAGCTCAAAAACAACTTTCAAAGCAACTTATTCCTGTCACAATCAGACTGGATTGTAGCAATTTTACTTTCTAGAGGTCTCAAGTCCTTTCAACAGTCAATGCCTATGGACTTGAAAAGTATCTGTTTGGGAGTATCCCTTGTCCAAAGAAATTATTACAACTTATGTTGTTAACAGTGCAAATTCTGCTGCATTGAACCACTCTGTTAGTCAAAATGTGCAAGTCTTGAATTTCAATTTCTGATTTCAAAGAGATATGATCAACTTTTAATGAGTTGGTTCCTTTTCTCTATTTCTGAGTCCATGTCTGGACATATTGTGAGGCATTCTAGTTCCCATGAAGTTTGGCAAGTACAACAAAGTATTTTTGCCATCAAGTCAAAATCAAGAACTCTCCAACTGAGATTCCAGTTACAAACAGTGAAGAAAGGTTGACTGAACATCAATGATTACATATTGAAGATGAGGCGTATAGCTGATAATCGGTCAACATCTGGTCAGCCCATTACGTTTAAGGATTTTCTTCTTTAAATTCGTGGAGGTTTGGGTTCTGAGTGTGACTTTGCAGTTGTAACTTGTCATCAAGATATGAACCTCTTAGTCTGCAAGAAGCACAATTTGTCTTACAGAGTCATGAGATAAGGTTGGAACAAGCATAGACTGTCTTGACTGATTCGGTGAATCCAAGTGCTCATGCTTCCTAATTCTCTTCATTCAGAGGAAGAGGAAGAAGTAACTCTAATATAGAGCAAGGGAACAATAGAGGAGGAGGTAGGGGAAGAGGAATGAGTGATGCCCTTAGACATGTATGCCAAATCTGTAAGAGAATTAATCACTTAGCCTATCATTGCTACAATATGCATGATTCAGGTTATCGACAACCAGATTGGTTTAAGCAATATTCTATTTAGATTCAAACTCAAAGCTTCAATGCTAGAGCTTCTACTTCTGCTGCTACTTCGAATGCAAATAGCTTAGAGGATGATTCTTGGTACATTGGCAGTGGTGCTACAAAGCACATCTCCTTATATTTGTCCAATCTCTTCCTAAAATTAGAAGACAAAGGTAAGGGCAAGCTGCAAGTTGGAATAAGTGAGTCTCTTGATATAGCCGTCATTGGTACTTAAAAAATAAAAAAGAATCTCATTTCCCAATCTTTAAATAAGATTCTTTATGTTCCTTTCATTACTAAAAACTTGCTGAGTGTTTCACAAATGACTAGAGATAACTCAATTATAGTAGAATTTGACTCTTATTATTGTTTTGTTAAGGACAAGAAAAGGCAAGTATTTTTGTAGGGCATACTTAAAGATTACTTGTATCATTTCAAGCTTTGAAAGAATTCATCAAGATCACATTCAATAGCTTCTTTTGTTTACCTGTTAATTTACATAGTTACTTCTTCCATTCCAAAGGTCATTTATTCTGTGTAAACAAAGTCCTCAAAGAAAGTTTTTTGGCCTTCATATTTTCTGTCAAATAAAAAAAATGACTGTGTTGATAGCTTAGTCACTTAGCATAGGAGATTAGGCCACCATTCTATTTCAGTGCTCAAACATGTTTGAAGGTAAATTCATCCCATAAATCAATAAAAGAATGATGCATGTCAATAAGGTAAACTTCCTCAACTTTTTCAATTTCTGGTTATAAGTACTATCTTAGTGATATACAACCACTCTTAAAGGGAGATTGCATCTTTCATGTACATAGGAGCATCAACGGAAGTATGATGCCATAAAAGACGTGCTCCTCACACTAGACACCATTGTGCCACTGTGTTGTGACTTACCATTGTTGTTCTACATCACCTTAACCTTTTAGTCCATTGGAGCATTATTGACACGAGAAAAGGAGTGGGAGAAGTGCCTATTGTATTATTTGACTAGGGTCTTAAGGGATGCCGAGCTTAGATATTCACATTGTGAAAAGTATTGTCTTGCTCTTATATTTGCCACGCAAAAATTCTGACACTACATGTTGGGTAACCGAATTCATTTAATGACTAAGTCTAATATTATTCATTTTCTTTTATCTAGGCTTGCATTGAGCAGGAAACTTACCTTATGGACCATGTTGTTGTGTGAGTTTGACATTACACCCCTCACCTCGAAGGCACAAAAGAGTCAAGTGTCGGCTGATTTGTTGGCCCAATTCCCAAGCGGTGAATTGAAACCTCTAGACGAGACCATACCTGGAGACATACATGAAGTCAACAGTTGTGAGGGTGCACCTTGGGCTCTAACATTTGACAGATCATCAACTCATTCTAATGATAGAACATGACTTGTCTTGGAAGATTCTTTGGGCAACATTTTCTTAATGGCATACAAGTTGACTTTTCCATGTACAAATATTGAGGTGGAGTATGAAGCTCTTATATTAAGACTTTGATATAAAAAGGATAAGGGTGCCACCGTTATAAATGTCATGCTTGGTGAGATGCATTAGTTTTCACGTCTCTACTTGAGAACACCCATGATAAACGTCATGCTTTGTGGGATGCATAGGCTTTCACGCCTCTACTTGAGAAGACCTATTATAGACATCATGCTTGGGGAGATGCATAGGCTTTCACAACTCTACTTGAGAACACCCATGATAAACGTCATTCTTGGTGAGATGTATAGGCTTTTACTCCTCTACTTGAGAACACTCATGATAGCCATCATGCTTGGTCAGATGCATAGGCTTTGACGCCTCTGCTTTAGAATACTCATAATAGACAGCACGCTTGGTGAGATGTATAGGCTTTCACGCATTTAATTGAGAACACTCATGATAGAGTTATGCTTGGTGAGATGCCTAGGCTTTCACATTCCTACTTAAAAAACACATATGATAGACATTATGCTTAGCATTGAGAACAATCGTAATGCGTCCCTCAGATCCGCATGTTTAATGTATCACGTAGACTTTGTGTCATCTCATTGAGCCTGACCTCCCTACGATGGAACCTACACGCCCCGCCCCCTAGACACACCAAATTCCACGTGTGAGACCCTAACGCCTCTACGAGGAATGCTCACTAGGGGAGTTGTCAGGCAAGTAAAATCTAGTATATTCTAATGACCTCACACACTCTCACCGAGGACACTCGTAACATGCTGATGCCTATAGATTACAAGTCAACAAGAAAATAGATGATTCACATACAAAGAAAGAAATAGCAAGCCAACGTTCCACAGGTGAAACAAGGAGATGACATCTCATCCAAGAATAAAGTTCATAATGGTCCGAGTTAACATTACATCAAAATAATAAGGGGTACATGAGGAAGAGCTAGCTACATTCCCAATATATGATAGCGTGAAACTAAGTGCAAATTTGCAAAAAAAACACTAAGCCAAAACTTTAAGTGTGAAGGAGAAAGAAAAAAGGGCGAAGCACAAACATTCTGACTTTGGTTCCAAAAATATCTCCTGCTAAAAGCTCATCAGAGTCGAGGCTGATGGCGGTGTTCTTCTCTTTGAGTTGACGATGTTCATTGATCTCCACATCTAAGTCTGATACATTCATTCTTGTATGATAGTGACGCCGCTCCTTTAGATTTTCTATGTATACCTCCCTCGTTAGTCGTCGGTGCAACCACAGAAGCTATGGATGGAGGGTTTCAACCAATCCAACTTTAAATGAAATAGCCTCATCTCCTTCCACATGTTCAAAAAATAAGATAGCACCTCCAGGTCGGCACCCTTGTACTAAAGGTTAACCAATATGAATAATTTATTGCCAACCATAGTGACGTAGGTTTGGCGAATATGCCTAGTAAAATTTAGGAACTGAATGTCATAATCAGGATGAGCTTCATCCGCCTTATGGAGATACAAAACTAATAACTCATCCACTGAAACCTTATCATACTCTACCATATGTCCAGAGAGTTTTATCTTGTATTCATGTGCACCATAAGCATCATAACTCCCGGCGTCGCTCCTAGAGCTATCACCGTTTGACCTCTCACTACTCAGGTCCTGAAGAGGGGTCATGGTATGATCACCATCGCCCAAGGAAGGATCCTCATAAATAGGCGCTCAACGGGGGGAGATGACTCTACTCTAGGCTCGAGCTCCTCTTCCATAAACGCACTATCATGGGATTTCGCATTAGTTGTTTCTCCAGTAGCAATAACCGTGTGGGAGGCTTTGGGAGTCACATCCAATGAGCATGTTGAGAAATACTTTGCATTGACACCTTCACCCTCTAACCCACAGAGAACCCCCTTATGATCAAGTGCAACACACTATCAATATGAAGTATTTCTCAATAAGAACCAAACAAACGCATGTTGGCAAGACATTTCCAAATAAGCTAGACCCCGCTATCAAAGCATGAAATAAAAGTGTTACCTCTACCCTTGTGTGGGAATCTTCCTTGAGAGGAAACACGCCCACCTTTTCCCGTTGCATGACATTAAGAGGGGAAGTCGCGAAATCAGTTATATCATTTTCAACTACGACATTCATGGGAATGGCCTCTTGCTCACCAGACAGAGATGAAGCCCAATCACTTGGTTCGGACACGAGAGGACACAATCATAGTGACACAAGTGTTATGAAATCCAGCATATGGAATCATCAGTTTAAACTTAGACCAAGGGGAAACATGTAAACACGACAAGAATGAACCAAGACAAAATTCACACCTACTCAAGATATGCCTTCGTGCCCTCTAAAACAACTGGCATGTGCCCGTCAATCATTTCCACCATGGGATGATCCTCTTTGGTAGGGACATGATCATGCTCCTATGACAAAAGGGAATAGGGGCAAGTAACTATGTTACAAGATTTTGTTAGCTAAAAAAATTAAGGAGAATGAGAGGAAGATATGTATATACCAGTATCCTCGCCTTCTTGGCTTGGAGTAACACCGTTGATGATGTTCCCTCCAACACTGGCACTGCCATTTGTCTCTGTTTCACTAATTGTAGAAGCTCATCCTCGCTATCGGCCTGTCTTGAATGCCCTAGAGGACTCTAAAACAAAGATAAGCATCAGTTATCTAGTCCATCATAAATGTGTACAATGAACGGTAAATAAGAAAGCATAAGTCTTTATAAAGATGGGCATATCGTCAAAGCTAATAATGGAGCACTATGAGGAGGGTCTCTGCTAGAATCACTGGTGACCTTAGCTCTGATCGGGCCTCCAGACGCGCCCCCTTTTGCGCCGCACTTGAGCCCTCCGCTGGCTCTATGTCTGAAGTAACCCCTTGATCAGTGTCGGAATATACCACCCCAGACTAAAGCTTAGAAGCAAGGCTCAATGTATTGCACCCCTATAAACCTTCAAGATATCTACGACCTTCGGAGGAGATGTTAAGCTTTTTGTCCATCGCGTCATCTGACTTAGCCAAGATAACTTGAGCTTTATTGTTAGACAATGCTTATGAGCAGCGCGGGGTCCAAGCAACTTGCAAGGGGCAGCGCCCCCGTGATCTTTGTCATCCATCCATGACATTAATGCTTGTTTTCCCCGCACCCATTCAAAGCAAAGATTAGGGATACCCTGGTCATATCCAAACTGACGGGCCACCTAGTTGCACTGATAGCATGTGGACGTAAAGTGACTCCCATCCTCCCCATTATCTTACTCCACCATTACGGGAAGAGTGGAAGGCGTCATGATCACTGCCAGAAGCTTATCAAGACTGGTCCAATGGAGAACGGCCTCCTTACTGAGCACAATATGCCTATCAAGCATCGGCCAAAACTCTATATGGGCATACCAAGTGCAACAATCCAAATAGGGGTGAGGTCTGAAGTAACTATACGCATCGATGTCTCGGAGAAATTGACACAAGCGGGAGTCTTGATCCTACACCAGGACCATGCGTGGGGCGGTTTAGAAGGATGCTTTCTCGTCGTATAATCAACCTTTTGAGGAGTGCAGGGGGTTCCGCGCGAACATCTACAACAATGAGCAATCCATGTAGGATGTAACTGTGTACCTCCCTATAGACCTCTTCAGTTTGTTGTGGAAACGATCGAGTAAGTAGTAAAGGTTCCCTAGGAATAGGGGCCCAAGCACAATCTTCTTCCCTGTTGCGAACATGGTCGCCATAGGGAGCACATGTTTTATCACCATCTCCATCGGCGTACCTACAACACTTGTAGAGAATAATGTTAGACTAACTTGATCAAGAACAACAAAAAGTGCAAGAGACAATAGTTACAAGAAAAATCATCACTAGACCCTTACCCAGAAAAATGTATCTCGACAGCCACATGGAATGGAACGCGGCTAACTCCACTGCCCTATTCCTAAACATGACACCATCACTGGTCAAACATCTTATTGATATCTTCAGATTTGCATCATATTCCTTGAAGAAATGTCTCATCCAACCAGAAAATTTTTCCTTTTCTCCATGTTTACCACTAGAAGAAGGCTTGTAAGAATTCTTCAGGCCATCCTCAAAAAGATCGAAAACCTTGTTCAGCTCAGGCCCCATAGTGGTGAACAAGGCGCGGTGATCACCGAACATTGGTAGGCATAGTAGCATGTGCACATCCTTTAGTATCGGGGTGAAATCCCCCTAAGAAGCAATAAAAGTATGCCAGTAGTTACACCAATAGTGAAGTAATGTATGGACTATAGGGTGTCACGCTGAATTGAGAATCTGACAATCACCTCCAATGCTTCCTGAATCCTGGCTCTCTTTAGTCAGTCGACATACTCAGGATCAGAAAATATGTGAGCACACCAATCCTCCCAGCCAACTGTCAATTTGCAATGACTCCCCAAGTCAATGGGGTGGTTGAAAAATCACCATGAACATTCGTAAGGAATGGTACTTGCTCAAGCCTGAGGTACTCATCCTGCTCACTCTCCTCTTCCATCAATGCTCCAAAACTAATCTTTCTCTCATTCAACTTCGATATGTGATTAATCATGTGGTCGGCGATAGGCTTCATCGTGGACCATGGTTTGGGTGGAATAGGGGGAGCCGGTTCACCTTTGCCCATAGTAAGCTCAATCTTTGAAGAGACAATGACTATGAACAAAGACCTGTAAAATAGAGGAACACATGTTACAAGTAAGAAGCATAAATAGAATGAAAGTTGATAAATTAAAGCTCTTTATGGAATTCCTAAGGCATGAATGCCCCAAGGGAGTGACATATTACAACTATAGGGGAAGCATGTCCAAACAATGCATGTCCAATGGAGGTAAAAACTTTGAATTTGTTTCCTAAGGGGGGAAGCATATTACAAATACCCTATAGGGGAGGCACGTTCAATGGAGGCATGTCCAACAGAGAAATTTTTTTTGAATTTTTTCCTAAGAGGGGAAGCATATTACAAATACCCTAAGGGGAGGAACATTCAATGGAGGCATGTCCAACGGAGGCGAAATTTTCAATTTTTTTCCTCAATGGGAAAGTATATTATAAATACCCTATATGGAGGGCACTTTCAATAGAGGCATGTCCAATGAAGGTAAAATTTTCCATTTGTTTTTCTGAGTGGGGAAGCATATTACAAACACCCTATAGGGGAGGCATGCTCACCATGAGACATCCTATTTGCAAAAGTTCTAAGTATGATAATGAGTACTTAACTCACCTGAAAAAGAAGTCCAAGGTAGTGAGCTCGACTCTTATTGTTCACGTGATGACTCTTTGACGGTCCACGAGAGAAACTTCTATAGGATAAACGAAAGACTTGGTTAGACCATATATGTCAATCATACAAACACTTGGTGCCACACTCAATCAAACCCAATGATCAATCGTGGTGTGACCGAGGCATTCCATCACACACAAATCATGCACCACAACCAAAGCTTACATATCAAAGAAAAATGACTAAGGCATTGTATCAAACACTTAGCGTGCAGCCCAAATTTCTCCAAAATTCACTTTCGTTGGGAACGTGAATCACCCAACCATGTCATGGAGAAAGACTCCACACTACAAGAAATATGGCATTCTACAAGAGAAAGATATCTCCATGAAAAGTAATCCACAGGGTCATGTGGCGCCTGTGACAGTCCTCATCTGAAGACCCATGTGGTATCTCACTTTTAACATGATTTTTTGACTCCTGTAAAACGTTGTTTAATGAGGTTTAACGACTCCTGTTACTTTTATTCAACATGTATTTTTAATTATCATGAATTAATATTCATAAATATTCTGTATCCTATAAAGTGAGATACCATAAAGTTCAAAGTATTCATATTAAACACTTTCAAAAGGATAATTTTAAATAGCATAAAACACCAATATAATAATTGATAACATTTCAACAAAGTTTTACATTATTTATTTGACCTGCTTACAAATAAATCTAACATGAAAACTAACTAACTTATCATTATACTATACAAAATATCTTCAAATTTTCACTGGCAGTTTCATATCTCAACTCTTCAAACTTTGATGCCATGCTGAAAAGTCTCAAGTGATTGTAGGTCCTGCATGTTCCACATAAAAGACAGAATCATCTAGACAGAAGATCCATAAAATACAATCAAAGTATCCTTAGGTGTATTTTGACAAAAAAAAACACAAGCTGAATTAATAGAATCTTCACAAAGAGGAAATATTGATAGACACCTAGACTGCTTCGTGTGAACTATACATCATGTAATCTTATTTAGTTCCTTAAATTAGAGCCAAGGCCCAACATTAATTACTAGAGAAATAAATATGAAAAATGACATGCATACAATACTAACATAAGCAACATCGATAACCAATAACAATCCACTAAGTTAAACATATTTGTGTATGATATGGTCTATTAAGTCATCAATGTTAAAATCATGTCTTTGACACTTGATAAATACATTGCGATTTGCATATATGTTGTTATGTTTTCTATACTTTTACCAATCACCAAACAAATATATGTTAAGTTAAAATTGAAAATATTTAATGCTGATCTTGTCCCTCAAAATAGGTCATAGCTACATCATAAATATAATTTAAAAGCTACAAAAAATATAGTTACTAATGACCTAAAAAACCACACTAGCCAAAGCCAAGCAACATGTTGATTTTGAAACATTCAGTGTAAGAACTTATACCTTTCTCCTAGCAAGCTACTGCAATGAATGTGTGACATCAGAAACTTGTAGTAGAATACTTCAATAACCCCATACCTTGTTCCACAGAATAAAAACTAAAATTCAGCTATTCCAGATAATAACAAAAGAATGCATTGACTAAGATCAATGTAAAATTACTTAATCACATAGAGGACAATCTTCAAAACATTTCCAAGCAGCAAACTAGTTATTGTAGACCAATCAACTAATGTCACTTTATCAAGATTTTGCAAGAGTTCAACCAGTTTATGCTTCTGATGTGTCTAGAAAACGTATGGATGAACCCATGTTTACTCACACTTTAAAAAAAACTTATTCAATTGGGCATTGTCCATGGATGTTTGATTCTACGTGAATTCACACTGAAATGCTAAATCCAATAAAAATATCCAAAGTTTGAAGTTCAATGGATGTATGATACTTCAATTGATTTTCTCCTAGCATTGTATTAGAGGTAGACAAGATTATTATACTTAAAAGTACACTGCAGAGTAGAACAATTTGGTTAATTAACTAACAAAAGGGCAAGATGCTTCTCTCATCCACTCCAAATTGCAAGATCAACAATCAAGTCATCTGTTCCGACAAGCACAACACAAAAGAAACAAAAGAAACAAGAAAAACACTAATGAAATAACTTACTATAGCCAAACATAGTTCCTCTCTCACAAACCATCACATTTGGATTTCCAGCCAGCCTAACCTTCTCAGCAGAATTTATCATTACCTGTAGATAAAAATAATTGTTTATGTATGTATCATAACTCATCACATAGAAAGAGGTTTGATAGACACCAATGTAGCAAAACAATTTTATCCCAGTATCATGCTATGTTGTGATATATGTGACATGACAATAATAGCAACAATATCATAGCGCTATACTACTAGTGCAGTTTATTCAGTACATAGATACCTATTAAAACCAACATATACATGTCCAAATGTGCCCCACCATCATTGTAGAAATTATAGTAATACATAAGGGTAACCTAAACAGAGAAATGCAACTTAAAAACCTATAACATTAACAGAGAAATGCGAAGGGGAAGTTTCTAACATTAACAAAGACTCTCTGGGCGGGCAAACAAAAGAAAGAAAGCGCCCATTTAGAGAGAGGGGCGAGCAAAAGAGCTCGTTCTTAAATTTTTAGATCTTTAGATTCGTAAGATCAAATGCAATTTAAACGCATCAATTCCTCATTGCTCCTCACAACAAATTCTGTTGAAGTTTTCTTTTCAAATCTTTTACATGAACTTCTAGTTAGACGCTTCAGCATAGGCTAAAAGGTTGTAATATGGTCACCATAGGTTAGGTACTCTTCATGAATTATTTAATAGCATCCTAAAGATTCATATAACTTTTTAAGCACATAAGACTCAAGTGACAGAATTACGTCATTATCAGTTGAATCAAAAGATCAGAATCCATCACAACAATTTCATTTTTGCACTTAAAGCTTAAAAAACATTATATCAACTAGAGTGACAAAACAAATGCTTTGAACAAAAAAACACGACAAGTCATCAGATAAATGTAACGTAATTCTCACCAAAATTTCTATTAAGATTGATTTCATACACTAGTGAACAAAACAGAGAGACCACTAAGACGAAAAGAAAATACAAACAAGAAAACTATAGCTGCCGCTATCTAATTAACACCATACAAGAAACAATTGTATCAATAATCAACACAAACAAACCCAGTAACCCACTACTAACTACTTTTAAACAAATTCTTATTAAAAATAGATCTTACTCAATAAAAATGGAGGTAGAAGCAACAATCGCCAAAGAACCTCAATTAACATATCCTCCATAAATTATGTCACAGTGGAAACTAAATAGCAATTATTATCCATTTATCATAACAAAACTTACAACAGACTACCTTCTACACTCACCCACATGGAATGAAAATCTAGGATTAGCTTATGCAAATGGCACTTCTCAAGTTCTCAATCATATGGAATAATGAATAATAAGATCCCCAAATGAGATGGAAATTAATATTCCCAATGGTTAAGAACCTCATTGTACACCCATCTCTTATACCATATATCTCTTATACTCCATAAATAGTTTTTGCAACAGTTTGGCTCATGCATTTGTTCCAAGACGTTCAACAAAGACCAATGAAAAAATAGGGAATCTCAGCTTTCCAAGCAGCAATTCAACCTCATAGTAAATTACTTGTGTAAACATAAACTTTTTGACAGACCATATTTATAATGTAACCAATGAAATCGAATAAGAGATATACTCTTTTATACATACATATACACATATGTATATCTAAATAATAAAGCAATAAAGATGAATAAACCAGGCATCAAATGTTTGGAGCAAAAATGGTTCAGCTAGATTTTTTGTTCTCATATGCTCTTTATCCCCACAATTTTGACCACATTCCTCAATTATGCAGTCTAACTAGTTAAAATAAATAGAAGGACATAAGAAGCAGTGACATCAACAAATAGGTATTCAAGCCATGCGCATAAAAAGTAGTTTCATTCAAGAGGAAAACTAATTAAGATTACATAAAGTGAACCACATGCATAGCAGCCACAATGAAGTTTGCAACATTCCATCTTGAAAGGATCTTAATAGAGGATGTAAGCATCCTCTAAATGACGTATTGATAACGAAAATGAACAAATCAATTATAATACCCCCAAGCATTTTAAGGGGTAGATTTGTAATTCTAACCCCCCTCATTCACGCCTTAACACACACTACACCCTAGAGTAACCCACCAACTAATATTCTAAACCCCATCTTCTTCTCCATCTCTCCCTCTTTCTCTAGCAGTTTCACCCCCGTTATAATCGTTGTTCTTCACATTCCTCTCTCAAACGTTTGACACCAAGCCTCCATCTCTCCTTCTTCCTCTTTGTATCTCTCCATTGTTGATTCTCTGGTAAGCCATCTTCTTTCTTCCTCTTTCTTTATTATTTTTCTAGTTTCTCTATTTCTCAATTCAAATATCTCATTTCTATGTTTATATATATTTATCTAGATCTGAACTTTTAGTCTTCAAATTCCAGCAATTTACATCCTATTGGCATCATCATCGCATCGCCGCCTGCAAGCTTCAATTGAGTAATTTTCATGTTCTCCTTTCTTTTCTCTCTGTTCTATCTCTCTGTCTCCCATTCATCTCCCCCCCTCTCTGTTCTATCTCTCTCTCTCCTTCGTCTTCCCTCCCTCTCTGTTGCGTCTCTCTCTCCCCCTATTCTCCGTCTCTCTCCCCCTCTCTGTTCTGTCTCTCTCTACTTCGTCTCCATCCCCCTCTTTGTTCTGTCTCTCTCTCCTTCGTCTCCCCCTCTGTTGCGTCTCTCTCCATCTCTCCCTCTTCTTCGTCTTCCCCCTCTCTGTTCTGTCTCTCTCTCTCTCCTTCATCTCCCCCTCTCTATTGCGTCTCGCTCTCTCTCCCTCTTCTTCATCTCCCTCCCCCTCATTGTTCTGTCTCTCTCTCTCCTTCGTCTCCCCCTCTCTGTTACATCTCTCTCTCTCCCTCTTCTTCGTCTCCCTCCCCCTCTTTGTTCTATCTCTCTCTCCTTCGTCTCCTCCATGTTGTGTCTCTCTCTCTCCCTCTTCTTCTTCTCCCTCCCTCTCTCTCCTTCGTCCCCCACTTCTGTTGCGTCTCTCTCTTTCCCCCTCTTCTTCATCTCCCTCCCTCTCTCTGTTCTGTCTCTCTCTCCTTCGTCCCCCACTTCCGTTGCGTCTCTCTCTCCCCCTCTTCTTCGTCTCCCTTTTCTGTTTTCCCCCTTCTCTTAAACTGGTTCACCTAAACCAGACCGATTCATTCATACCAGACCAGGCTGAATTGGTTCAGTCAGACCAGACCAGACTGAACCGGCTCGGTCAGACCAGACCAGTTCAACTCGACCAGACCGAACCAGCAAAAAATAGCAGAACCGAACCAGTTCAGACCACCCAAATATTTTGAACCATTTTAAAACGCTTGATAATTTAGACCCTATGTGGTTTCCACCTGTTTCCAACCTCACTTAGTTAATTAAATAATTATAGATATTATATGAATTGTTGTGATCTGGGATCCTTGAATTTCAGGTCATTAGTTACTAAATTTAATTGGTTCATGTGTTATAAGTGTAGAATATATAATGTGAAATTATTTTTTTATTTTTTTATGTTCAATCTTATGATCAAATGTTTTATTTGTTTTCCATATTATGATGAAATTATTTACCATGTTATTTACGATTATATTTTGAGTTATACATGTATTAGGTTATGTTGTTTATGTTCATGAACAAGTTATATGTTTACTCATGTATATGTGATAACATGAAATATGAATATTAATTCAAGTAAAAAGTGATAAGTAAACAAGAAGTAGACTTACTCATGTCCCTTGGTTATCAAGTAACCAGATTGTTCACGTCATGTTATCAAGTTATATAGTTGAGTGTCACCATGTTCATGTTAGCGTCCTTAATGTTCAGATAACCTTAAGTGACATCAAGTTTTAGGACACTCAATCTGTCATGTTCACGTTCATGTTACAAGTTCAAGTTCAAGTTGTGAAACAGTTCGGGTTAGGTTGTTAATTGAGGGATATGTCTAGTCAAGTTATGATCAAGCAAGTATAAGTATTGGCATGTATAAATACAAGTTCAAGTTATATGTTAATCATGAAATCAGTGTGTTGTTACAAGTACTTTACGTGACCAGTAAACGTGTGAAATAAATTTGCATGAGTTATATGTTTACATTTATGTCATGTGAAACTTATTAGTATGTGAATTTACTTACTGAGTATTTTTAATACTCATCCCCCCATAGATGATTGTGTTGCAGATGATGGTGAGCAGCAGGAGTGAGGGACTGTCGTAGCAAGCATGATTAGATTTCTAAGTTGAATTATAACATTATGACTTCAGTTTGACTTCAGTCATTTTAGAAATTTATGAATATTAATGTTTAATGTTTCATGCCTTATTGGATTTTCGTGCTTCAGTTTATTACTGTTTAATGAATCATTTATTTCAGTTTAATGAATTAATATTCTTTTAAAATAATTTTATACTTCCTCTATTTGACGTTAAAATTAGGGTAAAATTTGGATTTTCAATGTGGGGATTTTCTCAAATTAGGGTTTTAATTGAATTGAGAATTTTTTAATTGTGAAATTTCAAGCATGTTTAACCCTTGGGAATCAAGCGTTACATCAATATTGTTGTAATTAGTTTCTTTGTACTACTTACCAAAAAAATTAGTTTCTTTATACTAAAAGATTAAGAAATAGTAGAATACTTACAATCAGTAACTTTCATCGAAACTGGTGAACCCACCCTGTGATTTCCTTCAGAGACTTTCCTTCAAAGTTTCCCTTTGCGATTTTCCTTCAAAGCTCGATCTTTAACAAGCTGTTCAGAGCCATTTAGAGTATATACAAATCATGACCCAAAGAACCAAGACACAGTAAGAAACAAAAACTTGACTCTACTGAGACCTTCTTTCTATCCAAAAGAAGAAAAATAAATTGTTATAAAACAACCAGAGAATCAAAAACCCAATTTTGAAAAATCAAAACCCAGTTTCAATCCCTCGAGTAAAAGTATTCTCAAAGTACTAGCAATTTATGGAAAATGCAGAGAAAATGTTGAGATTCCTGAAAGTTGTTATAGTGAGTGGAAGAAAAAGCCTTGAAACCCATATTTTCAAACATGCGAATTGATATAAAACCAAACGTTAAACTCTAATTAGTAAAAAATGAACAAGTTCTTAGAAATTAATGAAATTTTCACCCAAATATGCCACCAAAACTTTGAATAAACAATCCCTAAAAACAAAATCCAAATACGAGGACTAATTTACCCCAAAAAAGCATAAAAATAGCTCAAATTGCTTGAGTAAAGAAGAGGAAGAAAATGGAGGGATTTTGACTTCTCTCTCAGAGTTGTTTACCTTCATGAAAAGAGGTTGGTGATAGCGGTGATAGATGATGAGGTGAGCACAAGACAAGGAGGCTATGGTGACGTCGAGGCTGATGATGGAGACAAGGTCATCTAAGAGGGAGAAGCTGCGAGGATCTTTGTGCTTCTTCATCAAAGGCCTAGCCCTAGGTCGTTTGAGTGGGAGAAGTTGCGAGGATCTTTGTGCTTTATTCTGGAGAAGAACCGAGAGAAAGAGAGGGACTGGATGCTCTAAAGAATTGAAACAAATTGATTTTCAGAGAGAAGCAATGATTTGAGCTTCTTTAAAAATGGAGAAGAATATTGATCGCCATTACGAGAGCTCCAGAATGAAATGATTCGCATTTATTTTGCCTCTCGCTTTTTTCTTTACTTTTAACATGAATAGATTTTACTTGATTCTTAAAATCCTTTATTGTTTTGAAGTTTTAACAAGAAGAGACTACAAATCTTGTATTTTAAAACTGTAGAATGCCATATTTCTTGTAGTACATCCTCAAGGGCGGCATTATAGTGGCGGAACGCCGACCCCATGACCCCCCCTCACTCTACCTCAATGGTAGCGTGATACCCAACTTGATGCCGCTGCTGAACTTCCTCCCCCACGCAAACTCGAATCGCACTTCTCTCACCACTTGACTCCCACTCATCGAGCAAGTTTGATGCCGCCATTGGACTCCCACCACACGAGTGAGCTCGACGTTGCCGCTGGAATCCCGCACCTCGAGCAAGTTCAACAAAGCGATTGGACCTTCACCTCAAGCAAGCTTGACTCAACCTTATCCCTCCTCACACCCACTGGACCTTCCCCCCAAGTAAGCTCGGTTCGCGCTCGACCCCTTCCCTCTCTATCGCTACTAAACCGACCCCTTCCCCCCCACCCCCCACCCCAACTCTAATGGCGACGCTCAACACATCCCTCCCAAACCAAACGACAGACCAAATCCCCCCTTTAGCAGTAACATTACAATAACATGGAGAAACTACCAAAAAAATATAGCAAAATAAAAAGAAAGAAAATGATGGAAACCTTACCTCAAATGCTAGCCAAGGAGGAAAAGGATTCACTTGTTGATTTCTCTTTTCCAAAAGTGGGGAAAAGAAAGGATCAAATAATGGGGTGTGTTGGAACCTTTTATATAGGGGGTGAAGGGAGAAGGATTAAATAAGGAGAGGGTTTCTATTGAAACCCTTTATCTTGGGGAGAAGGGAGAGGGGACTCCCCATATTCCAAAATTTAAATTTTATTTAAATTTGACCCCCTATGAAATTCTTCTAGGTCTGTCAAACTTAAAGATAAAGAGATTCCTACATCACATAAGGAAGGCATATTGGGTATAACAGATCGATGCATTGTACGTACATCACGTAATGAAGGCAATCAAAGGACCGGGGACTTGATGTTATGATCGATTACTACAGTGTAGAAATTGTGTATAAGCCTGATTACTCCAAATGATTCTTACACAAAGGACTAAATGTACGTGAGAGTTGACAACCTCGATGTTGACTCACCGAGAAGCGTAACGCTTATGGCGTATCGGGAATGCCTCCCCTAAGGTGCACCCCTTGGGGTGCCACCCCTGAGGTCGCACTCATGGGTATCGCCCCTGAGGTGCACCCCTTAGGGTGCTACCTCTAAGGTAGCACCCATGAGTGTCGCCCTTGAGGTAGCACCCATGGGTGCCTCCCTTGAGATACCCATGGGGTGTCATCCCCATGGTGGCACAACGGGGTGTCAACCCCTATGGGTGTACTATGAAGATGTCTAGATAACCTTCATAATACAACTCGAAGACAATAATGACGTACTTCAGACATGACGTATCGTTATTTTATTACAACTTGTCATCACTTCACAAACCACTAAGTCAAGTGACAAAGACTTGAGTGGACGTATGGTTACGTGGGAACGCTTGGGAGGATACGTATTGGTAGAAGTAGAGGCGAGGCTACGTCATATTGGAAAGGACATACATCTTTCAATATGATCACTTTGAACATTAAGGGTGTGCTACCCTCCCAAGGTGGGAGGGGGTTTAGTCTTAAGTGATCCCATTGAAAGGAGGTTTCACTACAATAATTTAAAGCTTCAATAGCGTTGAAGCACGTCATTTTGTTACAAAACACCAAGAAAACTCCCTAAAAGTGTGGGGGAAATAAAAACTCGAAACCCGCATAATTGAAACTCTCGAAAAAATTCCCAATCCTTGCCCTATTCTCTCTTTAAAAACTCAAAATTAGAGATCTCACACTCAAAACCAGCAATTTTTCACTTGGCCTCCTCTTCTCTCAAACCCTTCATGGTCGTGAGTGCCCCATTTGTAGGTTCTCACACATTGCTATCTCCCTCTTCTTTTAATCCATTTCTCACTCACTTTCCCTAAACCCGAGCCTGAGTGGTCTTCCTTACCCCATGACGATATTGGTTAATCTTCAAATCACCCATAGCTGAGCACTCCAACTTGTGGAAATTGATAACAAAAATTAGAAATCAGTCGTAGTGGATCTCATCTGAAGGAGCCCTAGATTCCCTGCCTTGCTCCCTCTACTAAGGTATTCATCCCTATAACTCTCTCTCTCTCAACCATTGGTGTCACCTACTCTCTATCTCTCTATATCTCTCTTCGACCATATCTCTATCCATCTCTCTATGATATTTTCAGCAGATTCAAAGGTAATTCAACTACTGTGATGGATTTTGGATCAATTTGTGCGTTTTGAACTTATTTATGAAATTCTATTTTCGATTAATGTGATGGATTTTTATGGTCAGTGAGGGTTTTCTTTCTAAGTTTTGCTTGGTTAAATGAGATCAATGCTTAGATTCAGGGTTATTTTTTGTAAAATAATTTCAGTGTTCTTTCATTTCTGTTCATCCCTTTCATTTAGTGTGATTCAAAATTTTTTACCTTTCTATCTTTAATTTTATGTAGATTCGAAGTCCTAGATGTGGAACTAAGGACGAGGATGAATGGTGATAATAGGTAACTCTGCTTATGGGTTCCTTTCATGAATTATTTAATATTCCTCCTTATGGTTCTCTATTACCTATATTTACTTTTCTCCTACGCCTATCATCTTATATTTTACGTTGTTGTTTGTCCTCTACAATAGAGGCCTTTAACTTCATAGATTTGAGTGGTTGTTCAATATTTTCACTTTGCCAAGGTTTAATTATGCCATTGTTTGGACTTTAAAATTATAAAAAACATTGATTTATAGGGGTGCTTTACATCTAAGCAAAAAATATATAAAACCTTTATTGCTGCAAAATTCCCTATGCACATTGACACATCGTGCGTGGTTAAGTTTGTTATTTAGAAAGGTTAGCTTGATTTTGAATGAGGTGATCGTACTGATTTGCATAGTAATGATCAAATCAAGTCTTGTTCTATCAAGGCTAAGAGTAATCGTAATATATTCAAACTTTCTTGTGTTGTTATACTCATGCGTGTTAAGAAAAGATAGACTTTAACAACCTGGCTAATCAAAATGAGTCAAACTACCCACACAATTCTTTGTCAGAAGTAGAAAATGATATTCTTTGGAGTGAAGTAATAAATGGCCATTCATCCTCTTAACATTTGAGCCATGTGGAGAATTTGGGACAAATTACAGACTAGGTATATGCTAAAATCCTACCAAACTCATCCCATCATTTTTCTTGGATGTGGTATTGGTCAATATGGTTTTAACCATTTTCTGGTTGCTCATCAGTTTTAGGTAAGTTCTGATATGTTGGTTGTCCACTTGTTCTTTTTCTATTTCGTACAATTACCTACATCTCTACTTTTAGATCCCAAGTTCTTGTGTCGCTTATCACAAGCTAGGACTTAAATGTGTTTCCTTTTATAGTAATAAGGACTTAAATGTATTGCTATCTTGTTAGGTGAAAGCTCATATAACAAGTCGATCATATTAGGCCATAGATTATTAAAAATATTTTATTATTTGCAAGCATAATTTATATTGGCATGATGATACCATTATTTAGGTGAAAGTTTTGATTATATGGTGCCATTATGCCATGGAAATCTCCTTTAAATCAGTGAAATAGAGTGAATTTTAATGTTCACTGCATAGTTCTCTCTTATAACTTGTTGCCGGTCGATTTTAAATCAGTTGAAAGGAACCCGCTAGAACGTCTTCCTAAACCTCTATCTACTTATATTGTAAGGACGTCTCTAGAAGGTTTCTTGATTTTAGTTAGTAGTTAACTTTTTCATATGGTGTACCTATGGTTTGATATTCTCTTTTTCAGTTAAGAAATGATTAGCAGGAGTTACCCCTTTTCATCAAAGGTTTAATGGAGTTTTGTAGTTCTTGGTCAGATCTATTTTTACTGCTTGATAGAGGAAATACTAGATGTCATTAGTACATACTAAGACATTTTTAAGTGCTTTTTTTCTTTTAGGGTGAGGGGTGAGGGTTGGTTAATTGATTTTATAGAGTTCGATATATAAGGCTATGTTTGGATTTTGAAAACTATCAAAGGGAAAGGGAAGAAAGTTGTAGGGAGATTGTGTTTGAATTGTTTGGTTGAATTGAAATATGGAGATGTAAATTATTGTCGGAGTAAGCATTTGTTGCTTTTCTTCTCTTATCCAAACATAGCCCAAACTTTTGGCTTGTTTGGTGTCTTGTAAATGAATTTGTAGAAGCTTGTGTGCCTTCTGAATAACTACTGCAGTTGTTTCACTTTACAATCATGTTCTTCAATAGGCAACCTGTATCATATTTCACCCTCTACTGATAAAAAAATTATTATTTAACTAGTGATAATTGTTATAGTACATATATCTTTTTCATGTTACAATGATAATTGTTATAGAATAAGACACTTGCACTATGCATCTACGAGCAATTTGTCCACTGGCAACAATGCTCTTAGCAGCCTGCCAAACAATGTAGGCTCCACTCCTGTCTACCTTGGTTGGGTCCATAGGTGTCAACAAATATTTATAGTGGTTCAAGTATACCAATAGAAGAAGACACTCGCAATACTTGGTTGGGCTATGTTATAGACACAGTTGCAATTATTGGACCGATTTTTGTTTATTGAAGTGTTGAAGATGTCTAGGATTATCTACCTTTTCTGCTACCATTTTAGGTTTTTAAACATTGGAATTTAGTAATATCTTATCCTTGGCATTCTTTTAATTGTATATTGAGAAATGGCTTATACATGAGATAATTTTGTTGTTTCCAGGCGTATTTGTCCTTTTTAATTGTATATAGTGAAATGACTTTTTCAAGTTTTTGTTGAATTTGCCCAGCTATATTCTTTGAATTTTTTAAGTACATATTTGATATATAGATGGACCTCATGTTTTTAATTCTTGATATATAGATCAACTCAGCCTATTGTCTTGATGACTTGTTAAATGAGATCAGCTAGCTTAATCATTCTTTATATCGATTGCCTGAAGCTTGCATTATTGACGCATTCTCCACCTAAATTGCTAAAGCTAAAGAGGTCTTTTTCAAGCAAGCCATATGGTGCTCCTACAGCCAACGACACAACGATTCCTGAAGCTTCACCAAGGTAGTTACCCCTGTCACCACCTCCACCTTTAATACCTAGAGGAGTGCCACCAACCCTTCCTCCTATGGCTAATTGCCATAGATCTACATAACATAAGTGGTGTGGTTGTTAGATTGATGTAGGCTTATGCTATAATTTAATCATTTCCTTAGGATATATTACTTTTGTTTGTTCTATATAAAAATCAATATGTAATTGTCATTTTGAGATATGATTTCTAGTGGAATAATTTGTAACAATTTTGAGTGATTAAATAAAATGATGTGAGTTCGTTATTTTTTTATATTGTTAAAAGTTATTTATATTTTTATATTTGTATAGTTGCAAAAATAAGTAACAAAAATATTATCAATATATTTCATAGCATGAACAAAACATTATGGAAAACATAACAGCACGTTTCAAAATATTTTATAGCATAAAAAGAATGCTATCAAAGGTCTTTTACAGCTTTTAAAAAATTCAATGAAAGAGATACAGTAGCTTTAAAAAATGCTATAAAAATGTATCATAGCGTTTAAAAAATGCTATGGTGGGGTTACCATAGCGTTTAAAAACGCTATCGAAATATTTTTTTATAGAATTTTCCATAGCATTTAAAAAATACTATTGTAGGTTTAGACTTTTTATAATGTTGGAATATATCACGTTTTGGGAAACGCTATGAAAATGCTACGATAGGGTTTTTTGGCGGCTATCGTCGCATTTTTTGTTGTAGTGTTTTGGGTGGATATAGCCATTGAGCCCCATCGGTTCAGCATATTCCCCCTAGATTATGGTTACTCTGTGAGATCCATGTGGCATCATCTGATTAGCACTCGTGAGATCCTCCTCTCTTCGACCTCAGCATGATTAATTAGCTGAGGTGACACGCTTGGATAGGTGAGCTTATAACTAATCAATGGATTAACTGCAATGGTCCCCCTCCTTTTTGTCACTTATAAAAGGAGGGCCTCTCCATCATTTTGGAGGAGGAAAATTCCTAGAGAGAGAGTCCCACTTCTTCATTTTTTCAATACCATTAAGTGTTTAGAGTGTTCCCCATTCATCTCCCGGTGTCATCTCCGGCGTTCTCATGCGTTACTCCTCTCACTTGCTAAGGATTAGACCACTATCGTGCTCACCCACGTCACCCTTGTATCTACACTAAGCAATCACAATATTTTCTCAAATTTGCCTACTCCTCACAAAAACATCCTGAGTTTCAAAAATAAAGCTAGGAAATAAAGATACTACAAAAAATATGACATTCTACAAGAGATAGAAAACCCTATCAAAAGTAATCCACAGGGTTCTCGCGACACCTGTGACAGCCCCTCATATTAAAAGTCCGCATTTTTCACAAGGCGCAATGCCTTCTATGAAGAACCCTGTGGTCTCTCACTTTTTATAAGGTTTTTTTTACTCTTGTAGAAGGTTATCTAATAGGGTTTTCAGACCCCTGTTGAATGTATTCAACAAATGTTTTTAATACTTGTGAATTAACATTCACATGTACTTTTATATCTATAAAACAAGATACCATAAGATTCATTAGTATAGCCAATCATTCATATTATATACTTTAAAAATGATAAAAAGAACACCAATATAATAATTAACAACATTAAAATATATCTTACAACAAAATATTACATTATTCATTCAATCAACTTACAAATAAATCTTACTTGAAAACTAACTTATCCTTCAAATATGCAAGCAACACTCGTCCTTAAAGTATAAAAGAGACGCGTGTTTAATCCCAAGCATCGTTTTTCCCCTTGCTATTGCATATCCATCATCTCCAAGACCTGTCGCCAAATTGAAATTTAGTAAATTGCAAGGGAATAAAAAAGCCATAACTACGTGAAATACAATATTACAAGGGAATAAACAACTAGAACAAGTATCAAATAGATACATCATCTACATATCTCTTTTGACTGCAGTCAACATATAGTAATGTATTCTAGGTAACCACCAAGAAATTACATCAAAATTTCATCAGAGAGCTTTACCATTTGGATAAAAACTTGAAATTCAACAATACCTTTTAAGTGATAGACATTCGAGCTGACATCCCGATCATATCCTCTTTAGTGAATTTTTGGTTGCACGGGTTGCAAAAAGTAAACAGAAATTTTAGCAGATTTTCAGATATAAAAAGTGAGTTTTCAATATTATTCATATGGATCACTAACTTGACTGCAAAAAATTGTAGATAGTTACATGTGTTGAGTTCTGTAAGAGATCTCTCACAAATATCATGGATAAAGACATTGAAATGAGCTTCTCCATGAAAGATATCATGGACAACTGTGACAAATGACAAATCTATAACTCACTTTAACTACTTACCACTCTTACAGAATATGAATCCAGGAAGCCACAAAAACTGGAAGAGACCATTCTGATATGGACGGGAAAATGTAGATTTCCTATGAAATGACCAACTTAGCATTAAATCATAAAAGCAGAATACAAGATATATGTACAAAAAGCTATAAGTAGAAGAAAGGATTGTCACTCTAAGTCACTAAGTACAACTTCACGATATTACATAAACATATAGACTTCCTTCTTAAAAAGGATAATCAAAGTCATCAAACAAGACAAAAAATGTACAGCACAGAAGGAACTATACATTCACATGATATACAGTGGCAATGTGTTAGCAGGCCATAGAATGATTACCTTGTCGAACAATGATACCCAAACAGTTTGTGTACCAGGAAATTAAGCATGTTAAATTAACCACAAAGATATGTGAAAAAATTAAGCATATAGTTAAACACAAGCTAGTCAAGGCCAGTTCTGCTCCAACTCATTATTGATGGTGGCAACTTTATAAACTAATGTGCAACAAAAAGTTTTATGATTAATAAGTTAGACTGGGAGATGCGGCAGCATAAATATCCTAACAAGATGTCACAAAACACACTCCCCCTCCATCAGAATCTTGTTTCAATTTCATGGTCCTCAGTCTTAGTGCATGTAAAATGAAAAATCATTGGCACTCCAATTACCTTGATTTTTATGAATCTCACAGATAACAGACAATGAATGCAGGTTTGATAAATGATCAGTTAATCTATGAATTGAACGAAGATGTGTATAAATAAATATTTTTGTTGCTTCTAGCTCAGAATGCCATGCTGAAAAGAAATTTGTCTACCAAGAATAGATTAAGAAATTTAGAAAACAAGCTTCTACTTAATCGTCTTTTCTAGCAAGCGGCTAATTATCATCCATAAGCATGCTTATGATTTTGATCAAAGGACATCACCTTGATTAATATGTGAGCACCCATTTGTTGGTCAAAGAGTAATACCTATAAAAAGCTGTCAGTTGAAATGATTAGATTATAGAAGAATTGAATAATAAGTGTTGCTAGAACTCCACATAGGAAAACTGAGCTTTAGAAGAAGAGTGATGATTCACAAAAGCAATACGATGATGGAAAAAACTGTACAAGAACACATCATACAATATATTTATAGTTTCATATAGAAGGAGCTTAAAGCAGAAGCCATTTAACTATGCAGTAAAATGAAGCTACATGAAAGAAGAAACACAAAGTTTCACACAGTGGAAAAATAAAGAAGCATACCAAGGAAAAAATTATATGCTTGAACATTCAAAACATAAAAGACATTCCCTCAATTTCTTCTTAGAATGTCAAAGATTAAAACTAAATATTACTCATTGTACATTACGATGTTAGTTTGGGTTTTCGATCCAGATATTAACAATAAGCCAACCAACTTGTTTAGGTTTCTTTCTAGATATCACAAGGATAGTAATGAGCATGAATAATTTGTTCTCAACATTTGGTGAAGTGAATTTTCTCTAAGTACAAGCAGAAACAATGTACTATGCTGCAAGTTTCTTGTAAAAAACATGTATTAAACTTAGAAGAGCACATGAAATATTTAAAGCAACTGTATAAGGCAAACATTTTAAGTGTCATTGTGAGACATATACTAGATAGGCCTTCTGTGGTTTTTCCTGGTAATTGGTGATTATTTGAGGTACTTCAGTTGTGGTCTTGTTAACAACATTGACTACTCCCGACAAAAAAAACAAGGGAAACCACATAGACAAAAACCAAATGTAGGATAACAACTATATAGAAAACTAAACAGTGTTTTTCCTAACTCATTCAATAGTACTAATTTTGAAAGTTTAAATTTTTCATAAAACAATCCTTTAAACCCATACCTGTACCGAATACTGAAAAGCCAAAGCTGGCTTTCCAATCACATCTTTCAAACCCTATATGCCCAGGAATCATGAAACATAAACCCTATATAAAACTCAAAACTCACAACAACAGACAAAAATCACAAAAATCAGACATGGATTTGATATTGAAACCCACCTCGCAAGAAGAAAATCCTTACCTCTTATTCTGAGCTACAAAATCAAAGTAGGAAAGAGCTGGGATACAAAGCTATGCACAGACATGGATTTTAGCAGTAAAATGATTCAACACTTACCTTTACCTCACCAAAGCTCTAACTTCTGCGGTAGAAGCAAGATGAAGAACAGGGCTCAGCTTCTTCTCCCCATTATTTGAATATCTCTATTTTTCTCTGTCGTAGCTACAAAAAACTGTAGAAATGTATCAGGGACATCAAGGAGAAAGGTCATGCAAAGACTCAAAACTCATAATTGAAGGAGACCAGAGAATCAAACCTGAAAATCAACAAAAACCTTAGTTTGCTCTCTGTCTTTGAATGAAAGAGTGAGAAAGAAGCTAATCGATGAGCTCTGCTCTCTCTTCTTCATCAAAGGCCTAGCCCTAGGTCTTATGAGAGGGATAAGCTTCTAGTGAGAGGATCTCTGTGCTTTTTATTTTTTAGAAGAATCAAGAGAGAGAGAAGGACTGGAGCTTGACTCTGAAATTAAAGGACTCGATAGAAAGACAAGCAACGATTTGAGCTTCTCTCTAAAAATTAAGAAGAAGATCGTGCTTCTAAGAGAGCTCGAGAATGAAACGCTTTGAGTGTAGGTTACTAGGTCTCCAAACTTTTCTTAAGTCCCACTTCGTTTAAGTCCCGCGTCAAAATTTGCCTCCCGCTTTTTTTTCACTTTTTACAGGAATTGATTTTACTTGGTTCTTAAAAGTTCTGGTTGTTTTGAGTTTTTAACAAGAGTCGATTGCGATTTAAACCCTGTAGAATGTCATATCTTTTGTAGTGAGGCTTCAACCTAATCACTATTGCATTAGAAATTATCTTGCAGTAGGCTTTAATTGAGAGGAAAATTCAGGTTGAAGTACCTTAGGAACCAACGTAATGTTGGTTTCATTCATTGCTAAGGAAGATAATAATGATTAAAGAAATTCTTAACTGCTCCAAATATATCATTACCCTAGCTCATTCCAGTGTGATTTAAAAAATAGACCTGGTTATCCATCAGGACTAGGTGCTTTATCAGCTCCAACCTTGAAGACAGCATCATGGACCTCCTCCAAAAAGACATTTCTTAGCATCTCATAGTTAGCATTGTTAGAAAATACAGGATCAATATCCTAAAAACCCCACAGAAGTGGGTTTTGCCTTAAAGCAATCAAGAAAAAATTTAGACACGTCAAGAATAATTCCATTCTCCTCTTCATGCCGAATCCCATGCTTAGACTAGCAATGATGTTCTTTCCCTTTGATGAGAATCTCTACTATCATACATAAAAGTAATTCTACCCACATCAGACACCATTAAATACACCATAAACTCAGTATTGAAAATACTAGCTAGCCACCTTCAACTCATTTTCTAACAAATAATAATACTAACTGGAATAACTACACACCAAGCATCAAAATTCCATTTTCTTGCAATACTTTAAGCCTTATCAGATCTTGTTTTGGTTTCCAACAAGAAAACCAATTGGCTTATACTTATGAATAACATCTTTTAATATATGCACTATCAAGAAAGACTTCAATCCTTTACAGTTCCCAATTATGTAAACTCACGGCTTACTTGATAGCTTTTCTTTGCAAGCTATTAATGTCATTTCTTCCACAGAACTATAATTAGCAGAAAAAAAGATAATCTGCAATTTTTTCCATAGAAATCCAATCTTTTTTATCTATTCTTACACATAACACATTAGCAGTACGATATATGAAGTAAAAGAATTCGTACAACTTTGGAACTTAATTGCTTCCACAAGTACCTTTTATCAGATACGAAGGTTTCAAATATATCCATAACAAAACATTACACATATTTTATCATATTTTCTTTAATTCATATTTTTTACGTTCATAGAACAGGTCTCATCGTACTCCCTAAATTGACGATTTTTGGACATCCACCCCTATCTTTGTCTTGATGTGTACAATCTTTACAATAATAGGCATCTGAGATACCCTGCCCTCCACATATGATACACCACCTCCAAAGGATCAGTAATTGCATTCATTAATGTACAAGCGTGCAAGGCCTAACATACAAATCGCAGATAACACTCTTTCCATCACACTTCTCGCAAAGTTGTCCAATGGAAACTCCTAGTTGCTTTCAGCACATAATCAGATCAGCATGATGGTTAGCCATGGTTTCCGCAAGAAGCTATTAAATGCCAATGCTTCAGTGATGATCAAACACCAAAGAGCGTCGACTGAGCTCACTGGAGGTTCTAATGTGCGTGCCGACAAAGCAGGCGGGTTAAAGAATAATGTGCCAGTTTCATCATTTTTCATATCTGTTTATATTAGAAAAACCATTTTATTGTAGCCCTCCATTATTGTCCTTTAATAAAGCAAATTTGACTCTGCATAGAGTTTTTTTATTGGTTTCAGCTCTCAAACAATCTCCATATAAATACTCATCATCTTTTTTAAACAGGTTGAGATTCCTGAAATCAATACAAGATCTTAAATCATGGTTAATATAACTCAACAAAAGAAACATAGATTAGGCAGTCTTTCATACCCCTATTCCACTCATAAGGGATTCTTAAAAACAAGAAGCTCTTAAATGCCAATGCTTAAGTGATGATCAAACACCGAAGAGCAATGTTCTATATGTGTGCCAACGAAGCAGGTGGATTAAAGAAGATTGTGCATGCCAGGAAAAATCTAAACAACAGTAAAGCATAACCACATTCATATACTAACAATCTTCACATACCAACTTCCTCACCAGGGCATCATAATATTTTACTTTGTGCATCATATTTCACATTTTATGGGAAATACTCAATACAATAAACAGGAGCTTTAGCGGCCAACATTTTAGTCGCTAAAGCCCCAATATTTGGACGCGAAAGATCTAACACGATGAACTTATATTCATTTCAAACTTCGTCACTTTTGCTTCGCCAGTGAAAGTCATTCGTGATGAAATACGATTCTCGTCGCGTTAGCCTTTAGGGACAGAAAAAAAACTGGTCACAAAAGGTTTTCGCGACGAAAATAAAAGTTGGTCGCCAAAAACCTTTTTGCGACCATTATTTTTATTCATCACAAAACGTTTTTGCGACCAAAAAAAAGTTTCGTCGCAAAAACCTTTTTCCATCCATATTTTCTCTTCGTCACCTAAACTCTTTTGCGACCAATTTTTTTTTGTTGCGAAATATTTTTGGGACAAAATTCCACATTTCAAAATGCTGAATTTTTAAGTTTTCATATACACCTGTAATACCAATTAATATCATCAGAAAATTTATAAAACCTAATATTTTTCTAAGAAATACATATATTAATCATTAATATAGTAGTTCATTACAAAATCTTCAAATCATAATTCATTACAGAATTTGGTTCGCAAATGTATCCAAAAAAAAGAGTATTTAAAAGCTTGATGTTACAACTACAAAGCTTAACAAATATTCTAAAACTCATGTTTCTGTTGTTGAGTCATCGTCAGGAGGTGAAAAACTATTTTGACGAGTCCAAGTGAGTAAGCTTTGTAGTTGGCTCAACATCGACTTGATTTGTTTTTTTAATTCTATATTTTCAACTCCAACTCGACTCTTTTTCTTGAAAGATGTGGGTGGGGCTCCATGAACAAGGCCTTTATGTCACACCTCAGCAATAGGCTCATCCCGTAAAACACACATGTGTTCCTGTGTAACATCACAATGAGCCAAATTCAAGATAAATATACTCATCAATCAGAAAGTATTAAGAAAACATCCAGCAAAATCTGATTCAAAGAGATAACCCCCCAAAATTTAAACTAACACTATTATCTTTAGACAATGAGCATCAATCACAAAGTATTCAATCATCTAGCATGCTCAGATACAAAGTGATAAGCCCCCCCCCCCCACACACACACACATTAAAACTAACACTATTATCTTTAGACAATGAGCATCAATTAGAAAATATTCAAACATCATCCAGCAAGTTCAGATACAAAGTGATAACCCCCCCTCACATACACATACATATACATTGAAACTAACACTATTATCTTTAGACAAAAGAGCATCAATCAGAAAATATTCAAACATCATCCAGCACGCTCAGATACAAAGTGATAAGTCCCCCCCCCCCACACACACCCACATCCACATTGAAACTAACACTATTATCTTTAGAGAATGAGCATCAATTAGAAAATATTCAAACATCATCCAGTACGCTCAAATACAAAGTGATAAGACCCCCACCCCACACGCACAGATTGAAACTAACATTATTATATTCAGACAAAGAGCAACAATCAGAAAATATTCAAACATCATCTAACACGCTCAAATACAAAGTGATAACCCCCCCCCCNTCAGATACAAAGTGATAACCCCCCTCCACACCCACACACATACACACACCCACACCCACACCCACACCCATACCCACACCCACACCCACACACACACCCACATTGAAACTAACATTATTATCTTTGGACAAGGAGCATCAAAAATATTCAAAAATCATCTATCACATTCAGATACAAGGTGATAAGCCCCCCCCAACACCACACACACATTGAAACTAATACTATTATCAACATAATGAACATCAATCAGAAAATATTTTGGAAGGGTTGCTCACATATTTTTTGTGAGTCATATCATTCTGCCAACCTTTTGTAGCACTGAAATATGTGTTGTAAACAAATTCAATTCGAGTAGGTGCTACCCCAGTTGAAGCTTCCTATCCAAAATGCAACAAAATTTGAGTCGTTAATTATTATATACTAAACATTATTAAGAGTACTAAAACAATATATTGATTCACCTGACAAAATCGATGATCAAGAAAAAATACATTCCCTCCATTATGATTGTATGGAAGGTTTTGACGGTTTTGAGAATTGGTTTTTGAGCGTGCCTATAATAAATGAGTTTTATGATTGAAATAATTAGTCAAATAATCAAAATGTAATAAATAAGCTTTGATAATAGGAATTACCCCAAATTTCTCCATCTCCCAAACTGTGCATAGCCAATCCCAATCATCATATGATACACCCTTATAAGGATGTCGTCGTGCTACTATTAGACTTTAATTTTTGTATAATGTCTATGCAATGTGTACTTCTATCCCTTGTATGTGTTCGCTGCTTCAAATTTAATCCAATCAATCATAGCATTATTGGTCGATTCAAAAGTAAAATAGACATGTAATAATCTTTTACTATCAGTCATGCATTAAAGAAAATATAACAATAAATAGATGTATCATTATTACATGCAGTCTATCAATTATAACTACCAGGAATTCTTCAAGCACATTGGACCAACCCTCATATTGAAGTGGTATGAATTGTCGTACGAGGGCACCAATCTCAAGGCTGAATTGGATGGTCCACTTTCCAACAGGTCTAACAACACCGGAAGGAGGAGTATCGATTGGTAATTTTCTGAACTGGGTTACTAACCTCTCCAACTCAATCCCTCTTGTTGGCCCGCGAACCCTTCTCACACTCCCCCTCAAGAAGATGAAGCCGCTACAACAAAACAAAGACTAAGAAACCATTATAATAAGAACTATTACAAAGTGTATATACCTGTTTGGGAACCATCTTCATCAGTAGAAGATCCTACAGCAGGATCTAGTTTTGGAAGAGGAGTATTTCTTCTGGGAGACATTAACCTGCATAAAGATAAGTGGCATGAAGGAATATCCTAAATATGTTATTGCTTACAAAATAAATTAAAACAAATTTAAGAAAAAATGAATGAATATTTTATGCTAACAGGCTCACCATTACTCTAATTTATCTACAAACTTATATACAAAATTTAATCTACAAGAAATGAACGAATATTTTACTCTGCATTTAGATTTATTCTATCAGTATTATCCTCTCCAACTTGTTCACCGTTCATCTCCATCCCAACAAAACCACACATGTTATCTAACATTTCTCTCATCTCATCATCATCACCACCAAGGTGAGATGTAGTACTATTCATCTCCATATTTGGTGAATGGTGATATCTTTGTATCTCTTCACCATGAAACACCCAACGATCATAGCTCAATTCCATTCCATATTGGCACAAATGCATTTTAACTTTTATTAAAGATCATTGTCTTGAATTAAGACATTTTTTACATGGACAACGTATTTTCCCCTCTACATTGAGATAATTACTGGTCACGCTCATAAACTGTGCAATACCATCAATATACTCTTTGGACAATCTATTTAGTTTTTTTATCTAACTCTTGTCCATTTTGTCACTCTATAATTAAATAACTACTTAGAAAAACTATCAACAAAAGATCTCTAAGCAAATAAAACCTTCAACATAATAATTTCTAAGCAAATAAACATAAATTGAATGACAATAATGACATGTGGATTGTAATAAGACATTTTCTTGAGGAAAAATACTGTGAGGACTCCTTAAAAACCTCCAGAACATAAACTATGCAGGATTTGTAGATAGTAAATGTAAATGTTGTAGATAGCAGACCAAAGCCACTGAAATGAAACCATAAGCAACATGGCACCATTTGAATAATTAATCTAGACTAGCATTAAATATATGATATTGATAAGTTAAAAACAAAAATCACATATCATATCATACTAGTGTTGTGTTGTCGATTTAATTAATTACATATATGCCTAATACTGAACATGGGTATTAACATAACATCTTAAACAATAAATCCCTTCTATAAGAGCCAAAAGTTCTATAAGTAAAATTAAACTATAAAATAAAGTAAATAATTATAACAAGTGATAACAACTACTACTTTCTATATGAGAGCCAACATGAAGAAAATAATTATAACAAGTTCTATAAGTAAAATTAAACTATAAAATAAAGTATATAATTATAACAAGTGATAACAACTACTACTTTCTATGAGAGCCAACATGCAGAAGAGGTTTTCCAATTGGTAGTCTCTTTATAATTAAGTGAAAGAATTAAATCCTAGCCAAGTACCATAGATGTGTAGAAGCTCTAAGGATGCATGCATGTGAGAAAGTCTAAAGCTTTACTTTTTTGTGTTCTTTGGAAGACATAATTTCTTATGGAGAATTAGTAATGGAAATTAAATAGTCTGTTTTAAACATAGTTAGAATTATGTATATAAGCTTGTAGATAAATTAGAGTTAAGGCTTGGCTTCACAATTTCAATTAATTGAAACAAAGATAACTAATTGTAATTATCATTATTATCATATGGAACATAATTAATTTTCATAATCATTTTTTCACATCATTTAAGATTTTCAAAATTTTGTCACTAGAGATCAACTACTTCATCAGAGGCTTAGAGCTTCTACTAACCCATTAAACATTACAATAATCAAACAGTTGATAAATCCATCAAGTCTTGAACAATTCTCAACTTCCATTCCCTGACATCCAGCCAATAAAAATTTTAGAATCAGACTCAAGTATAATTCTATTCCAACCATGAACTCTTTCCAAAGAAACAACTTTTTTTTTCACAGCCAGTAGCTTAGAAAAGCTCTATATCAGTAGCAGCAACTGTTCTTCCTCCTACACCAACCATACCACTCAAATAGTTCATTTCTATAACCCCTACTGCAACTTTGTTTCCAATCTTAGAAACATCCACATTAATCTTCACAATTTCTTGCTCTGGCATATCCGGCCTCTTTAAATTTGAGCTTATGAGTTCAAAAACCCCATGATCAATATCATTTGCTGATATAAAAGAAAAAAATCATCAATAGAGATATTCATCACTATTATAGAATATACTTTCTTGCTAGAAAACACAAAGTCATTCCTTTATGTTCCATATATTCCATCACAGGAAGCACAAGAAAGACACTTTGTCATTCCCCCATCAGGATGCCTTAATAATTCAACACATCAATTATGAATCGAGGAGAGTAAAAAACCATTCTAACCAATTTTAAATTCATTTATTAGGCAATTAATGTCTAGAAAACTCATTTTAAATATGACTCGCGTATGAACACATTATGTTATGCTAGTTCCTCACCCCTACCCTCAGTAGGCAGACTCAGACGCACACACCCAAAAGGCATGAAATCCCTCATTAATCAAGATTCAAGATTCACTTGAAATTAAGACCTAATGGACAAATTAGTTGCTTGTTCTTATCTGGATGAAGTTGGTAGGAGTTTAAATCTAACATTGGATGTCATACCATACACCAACAAAAAAAAACAAAGAGAGAAAGAAATGCTCGACATAAAATTGGAAAGAAAGAAAGAAAGAAATCCAGACCAAGTAGTTGATGTACCATCAATAGAATATGGCATAAAATTGGAAAGAAGTACCAGGTATGAGATCTCTAACAGAGAGGAGATCTTTCTCGGTGGAGCTCTATCGGGGAGGAGGAGATCTGCAAGGAGGAGCTCTGTCGCGGAGGAGGAGATCTGTCTCGGTGGAGCTCTATTGTGGGGAGTACTCTATCACGGAGGAGCTCGGTCTCAGAGGAACTTTGCGATGGAGACAACCTGAGGAGATGAGAGGGAAGCAACAGGTTTTGTCAATGGCTTGAGAGGGCAAAGGAAGTAGAAAAATGTGAGATAAATGGAAAGCATGAGAACAAAATGTGTACCGATTGCCGATGAAAACAAAATTTGATCGGTAAAAGAAAAACTTTTACCGACCAAATAAATATTTCATAGGTAAAAGTGTCCCTTTTACCGATGAAATATAAAATTCGTCGGTAAAACGTATGAAAAAACTGACGCCCTTCTTTTCCAGTAAAATATATTGTCTTTGGCCACTAATAAAATAGTTGGTCGTCAAAAATGAGCCTTTTGCGACGAATTTACTTTTGTGGCTAAAAGTTCCGTGGCTAAACCCCTATTTTTTGTAGTGACTGTCGCCCACACTTTTACCTGCAATAATTAGAGTACAATGAAACTATTATGTTTTAATATATCTAGTATCAAATCTAATTAGAGTATTAATGAAACTAAATGTTCTAAAAAACTGAAATATTTTCGGCCCAAGCTCTGCGGTTGGCAAGCCCAATAACAACAAACTACTTAAAATGGGTCATCATTCAATGCCGCCTCGGTATTGATGCTAGATTTTTTATTGCAACTCAAACATATTTTGTTCAACCTCTTCCATTTTTTGTTAAACTCTAAAAAATTTATTGATTCTCTAATTTATTAAATCTCGGAACACATTAATTAAATTCCAAAACATATTTTAATGAATCATATTTTGTTAAAATCAGGCCAAATGTGATCAGCACCCCAATAACTACTCCTAAAATTCAAAGGTGTAGTAGAAAGCAAGGGCGGAGAGATGCAGAGATCCAGGAAAAGTAATGTCTAGTCTACCATAAAATCAGATTTCTATATATAGCATCACCCAAGTTTTGACTATCTTTTTTAATATATACACAAGGTCAAGCCCAGACAAAAACCATTGACCTTAAAGCATGGAAGTTTATACTAAATAATTGTGTATCCATATCGCCGTTATTACTGATCCAAAGATAAAAAATATATTACTCTTTTTTCAAGTCATGCATTGTGGAAGCCCCAATCTACACAATATCAGGTATTATTTATGTCCATAGAAACTGAGAACCGACGATTCCGTTCAGTAAGTGTTTTCATTTAACTTTTCTGCTTTAAAAAGATATAAGACATGAGGGGAGATACGACTTTGTGGAATTCAGGGCTTAAACCATCTGTGTATTACAGTTAATTAATCCATGGACGAATAATTTAATAAAAGAATGGCCAAAACAAAACTGAGAAGACAAGTCTGATTAACATCAAATTCTCAGCAGTTAAAATGAAATCTGATTTCTGTACCAACAATTCACCATCTCTCTCTCTCTCTCTCTCTCTCTCTCTCTCTCTCAAGCATCTGATCGGTTGCTGCTAGAAGAAGGAAAAACCTTGCTTTCTGATCTATTCCTACTCAGCATTCTCTTTAAAGAACACCCAAAAGAACTCCCCGATGATTCAGTTGAAGAGTTATTAGAAGAAGAAGAAAAAGCAGGACTCGATGACTCATTTACCCTTGAATGAATCTCACTTTCACAATTTTGCCCATCAATCACAATCTCCAACAACCCACCATCCCTCATCTCCTCCGTCAATTTCCCATCAGAACTCTCAAGCTCGCCGACGACGGCAGCCCTACAAATCGGACAATTCGTGTGAGAACCCAACCACATGTCGATACACTCAATATGAAAAGCATGACTACAGATAGGCAAGCTTCTCCCAATCTGGCTATCCTCGAAGGCGCTCAAGCAAATCACACATTCCAATCCATTTCTCTTCTCCTTCTCTGTTTCGTAAATGAACAGTGGAATGGAATTGATGACTGAGGGGTCGAGGCCTTTCGTTGCGGAGCATGAAAAAGCAGAGTCGACTGCTAGTGAATTGAAATGAGGGAACCGAGACGGACCGAGGATGTCGGAGACAGTGACGGAGCTCCGACGCCGGTGGCGGGCTTGGGCTAAGAACCACTTTGCGTAGATGTGGAGGAAGAGGACGAAGAGGATGACGAAGAGTAAGGAAACTAATGCGGCTAGCATTATGTTTCCATTGTAAGAGAAAATGCTCTGCATAAGATGGGTTAGTGAGTTAGAGGAAGGGGAAGGAGTGAGTGAGATGGACGAGTTGAACATTGTTTGTCAGTGTAAGACTGAGTGTGAGAAAGTGTCTTTAAAGAAGTAGGTTTATTTATATATTAACGAGAAGATTCCAAAAAGTTTAATTTTTTAATTGGAATTATTTTCTTTTTTCACATTTCAAGTGTGGTTGGTAAAAATGAGGGGAAAAAGTTATAAAATTAGTGAAAATAGTTAACTTAGTTACCAAAATTACACATACAAACGTAAATTTAGTTGTAATTTTCATAACTAAAGTAGTTACTCTCGTTATTTTTTTAACTTTTTCCAATATTTTTTTATAATTTATCATTTTTTTAAAATTTCATAGTTCTTCCTAAAAAAATTGACAAAATCGAGTTCTCGCTCGCTTTGAGAATTAAGTCAACTAGAATCACACTTACATATTTAGAAAATCCCCGATTTAAATTTATTATGAAAAAGTGGAGATATATAAACATAACTGAAATCAAGTATGAGAAGTAAAATGTCGATAAAATAAAATTATTTTCTAGAATATAACATGAACGTAAAAATCGTATGTTAAGGGAAATAAATTATGGGTAAATGCAACCAAGTCTCCTAACACTTGCGTGTAATTGTAAATACTAAGTTGGGTCTAAGGCAAAGGGATCCGAAGTTTGAAGTCAAAAGAAGTCCTTTATACGAGGAAGAAAAAATGGGAGCCATATGCATGCATGGGAGAGAAAGGGGCCTGAAATGAAGGACTCGTGAAGGCGACGGCAGGCAATGGATTTGGAGGGTGACTTTTTCTTTTTCATTATTAAAGTTCATGTACTTATTTTTCGTTTGTTTAATTTTGAGAGGTACTTATGAGATCTCAAGAATAATGGGATCTTTTTAAACCAACACCGTCCTCTTTTAAATTTTACCACTTCCATTCTTCAAATTCACTTTAGAATACCGTGTTTTATTATGAATTTGAGATATTCTATGACTCTTAGAGGAAGCCGTCCCATTACAATTATAATACTATTTGTATTTGGGAAACATTTCTCAATTAAACGCATAATCAAATGCCTTATAACATACTCACAAATTTAAAAGAAATATGTTCCAGTGTAAGACAAGTGATAGAAACATGAGAGTATTAAATAATTATCAACTAATTAAATTTATCATTCTAATTTATAACATATTAAGATTGTATGAGATGAACCTCACTTTATGCAAGATTTTATCTAAGTTATAATTTAAATATTTTAATCTTATCATTTATTATTTTCATATGGTTAAATGTAATTGGTTAACATATATACACATCAAATGGACTGAACTAGTTTACTAAATAAACTTAATGAAAATATTTAATTATCTTCATTCATATATTATATATTAATTTTAGTTAATTAATAGTTAATAATCATATATATATATATATATATATATATATATATATATATATATAAAAACACTCTAATCCTACCATCTGCAACGGTGCTAGTTTACACTTACCTCCTGAAAAGGCTAGGGGGAGCCTTTGTGATTTGTGGTACTCACTACGTTTTAGGCTCATGGGACCCATGTGAATTTACCCGACAGACAGCAAGTAGCAAGTACCATATAGCTCTGGATGGTTTCCCACTCTAGTCTTGTTTATGTTTTAGCCTTTTGGTCAACAGGCTTAAATGTTGGTATGGCTCGTGAGCGTCACACACGTGTCATCAACTCTACTTGATCTAGTTTTTAGTCATTTAAATGTTGGATTTCTAATATAACTTTAGATTTATATAGAATAATTATGTCTTAAGAACTATAAGATAATATTAAACAGAACTAAAGGTGGTCAATTAAATATTTGAGTAATTTTAATTTTAATGTATCTGATAGATTTGAGTGTTTGATGTGTAGTTTAAGAATGATTTTTAGTTTATGATAGTTAAAATATAAATATTAAAAGATAACAAAGATATAGTCTATAAATAGTAGTTATGATTTCTAGATCATATAATAAATGAAATATTATATTCTCTTTAATATTTCATCGTTAGGAAGAAAACGGAGAGACATAAACAAAAGAGACTCTCTTGGTGAATCGTGTAGATCTGAAAGGCAAACCGTTCGATTTTACAAAGCGATACATAGTCATGGAACCATATACTCTTTCGCTAGTTAATTATTGATTGTTGGTAATCCAACTTGAATTCATGGGATTTTAAGAAATGATTTTCATAAAAGAATCTCTAACATTAGATTTGTTCAGATTGGCTCATCTCATGTTTCCAGTGACAAAGAATCACTATAATTGGGTACATAATTTTTTCAAATTTGGGGTATGACCATCTGAACTTGAGTCCTCACTTGTCAAATAATAGATGTGATTATTACTGTCATGCCGATAATACAACAGTACACATGTCCTGTGGTAATGGCTAGAAATATGCACGCCACAAACAAATGAGCCAAAGAACAAGGGTGATGAGGGTGGTTGCGACGTCTAAGAGTCTCTGAAACCTAAGTCATATGTTAGTGAATATTTGTGCATAGGTTATTTATCTATATTTTAGCTTACCTTTCTCGAGATCTTTTGTCGGTTCCATTCGTCTCGTGGTCTACATTATCTCATCTGGTGCATGCTACCCAAGTCTCTTGTCTTCATTAGCTCTGGTCTGTGTCTCCTGACCTATTGTGGGTTACCGAGAATAGGTCGGGCTGGCTGCCTTGTCACTCTGTTGCTTCTGGCCAGCGAAGTTTCACTG
Source organism: Datisca glomerata (assembly GCA_003255025.1). Lineage (NCBI taxonomy): Eukaryota > Viridiplantae > Streptophyta > Magnoliopsida > Cucurbitales > Datiscaceae > Datisca > Datisca glomerata. The sequence goes on from QANY01002751.1 coordinate 2,218,753, forward strand.
TGTTGGGACACACGTCATTGTTCTATTGGGCGTCAAGATATGTCTATAATAGTTGCCCCCATTTGAAGACTCTATATGGGTTCTCACCGTCACTACAAGAAATATAACATTCTACAATAAGCGAATATCCCCGTGAAAAGTAATCCAAAGGGATCATACGACGCATGTGGTAACCTCTCATAATTAAAGTCCATGTTTTTCACGAGGCGCAACGCCTCCTATAAAGACCCATGTGGTATGTCACTTTTTACAGGATTTTTCGACTCTTGTAGAACGTTAATTAATAGAGTTTTGTTGAATGTATTCAATAGGTATTTTTAATATTTGTGAATTAACATTCACATATATTTTATATCGTATAAAATGAGATACCATAAGGTTCATTGTTATAGTCAAGTTTTCATATTAAACACTTTCAAAAGATAATTTCACGTAACATAAAGAACACCAATATAATAATTGATAATATTAATATTTAATCATTTCAACAAATTTTTACATTATTCACTTGATCGACTTACAAATAAATCTAACTTGAAAACTAACTTATCCTTAAAATATACAAGCAAACTTGTTCCAATAAATGAAAAATATAAAAAATGAAATTTTGAGTCTAAAAATGAAAAATGAAGAACCTAAGTTGAATGGTAGTGTTTCACAATAGGGTATGTAGTGCCTTCAGACCTTCCAATGCCAAAGGAAAACACCATGAGCAGTTGTTAGTTGGTGAGTATAGGAAACAAACATATCTCCAAGCCCACTGCTCTCTTCGATTTCCTGTAGAATAAGTATAAAGACTTTAAGCCAACATAAAAAAAAGTTATTGCAACAAATCTAATTTTTAGTAGTGTCTGATCTAACAAGAGATAATATAGCAGACTTAAACCAATATCTTCTCGTACCTAGCACTGATAACAAATGCATATAGAAGAAATCATTCACCAAAGTTTGCATAATAGAATTATATAACATCCTATTCGGAGTGACTCCAGGATATGGAAAGAATGCTACATTCTAAAAGCAATAAGAAATTCTCCAATTACAATCCCAACAGTGCCCCAAAATCAATATTCGGAGTGACTCTGAAAGGATATAGAAACTTTAGTGCTTTTTTACTAGCTAAAAAACTTACAAACAATCCTAACAACACAAACATTCACATAATTGCTCGTAGAATGAAAGGATATAGAAACTTTAGTGCTTTTTTACTAGCTAAAAAACTTACAAACAATCCTAACACAAACATTCACATAATTGCTCATAGAATATAAGATTTATCTAGCATTCATCCAATCAATAGTTGACTCAATGTTATAAGTAGCATTCCCAGAGTCATGTCTGCTCCCCACAATAATCCTCACCTCTTCGTGTTTGATACTAGCTACATAACCTAATTCTACTTTAATGCCAAGATAGATGTTTCGATTATGCATTCAGTTCCTACCAAAGTAAAAAATCTTCGCCTACCCGCAAGAAATTTGTTTAATTACAGAAGAAAATATAAGAAACCAATATTTTGACATCATTTGTAATTTTCATAATTCTATAGGAGGACATCATCATAGAGATCTCTACGACCTAGAACCTGGCTAATCTGAGCAGCCCAACGAAGTTGGGAATTGTGGCGTTCAAAGGTCCAAAGTTCATATGGACGTCGAGGCAAGCTCCGCATCTCCTTGGTCTTGTTACACCGATCCTTAGTTTGCAATAGTGCGTGAAGAGCATAAAAGCTTACCATGACGGTGATAAAAGATGGTTCTACAGAAAGTTCGATAACTAGATTCAAGAACATCATCAATTTTTTTGTCGGAAACATGACAATCACATATCGGTTGAGTTGAGACTCTTGAATTTCCATGGAAAAAGAAAGCCAAATATGCAAAGAAAATGCCAAGTTCTAAAATGGGGATGAACTGAAAGACAAATAACTTAAGTTAGACCTTGGTGGGTTGCCATGATTGGTATCTAGTCCAGTCTCTCCGTCTAAGATTAAGAGCATGTCTCTTGGAATGGTAGATATACTCATCTCCTTCTCCAGAGAAATGTTGCTTATGGTTAACTCCATATCTCCTTGGTTTTAGCATCAATAGCTGTAAATTTTTAACATTTTTTTCAATTAGGGTCCACTTCTCATAGTAATATACACATAAAGGAAAAAAGGAACTTGCCTCATCTCCGGTGTGATCGGTTATGTAGGGAAGCCAGCCATGCCATTCAGGTGGCACCTGAGATGCATTGTAACGACCCTTCTCTACATATTCAACCCACATGTGTCTACCTATAAAAACCATAGCAAAGGCCTATTTTCTGTCAGTGAATCATCATTTAATGCACAAACAATAAAAACCTTCAAAATAAACCATCCAAATTTGATAGTTCAGTTCAAAACAGAAAATTAGTCTGGCATTACTATCACAAAGCTAAGTTAATTGAAAGCTCTGGCCATTGATTGAAAAGGCTAAGTTGCAAGATGATGTTATCTCAATCCATCGAATGAACAAACAACCACCATAATAATATGATGACAATATAAATCAAACTAGTAAAATAACCAGCATATTTCTCACCACTTAGACATTAACTACATCAGATGAACAAACAAGTATAGATGTATTATTAAATTTTTCTACAGAAGAAGAGATCAATATTATGTGCTCCTAAGTAATAGCAGCAAAATCAAAATAATCTGTGACCTGAGCCTGAAATGTAAATATCAGAAACACAAATGCATAATAACAATGTGAAAACACTAACACGACGAACATGGAGAGTCAAAAAGAGGATTTTTACTTCTACTTGATTTTTGTGGAGTAATTCTGGGTTCTGGGAATTGTAATTTCCTGGCTACAGATCCATGGCATCATGCATGTGTATTGTTCAATTTAGGGGGTAAGCCTCTTCTTCAAAATTTGGGGTGGACTCTTGAAATCGATGATAGTTCTGTAATACAACAGGGAAATTAGAAAGATAAGGATAATGAGAGTGTTAGTAAACACAAACCTTGAGTGGTGATGAGTCTTTAAACTTGGCCAAGAACAAGGGTGCAGTAGGGCAAAGAAGCTTGATGCATGTGAACCAAACATAACTAAATTGGTTCTTCGTGGAGCTTCAATCGACAACCTAGCCCTCTGTTCTTCGGCGTGGTTGAGGCAAGGGTCAGGGCTTTCTTATCTTTGATGTTCTGTTCTTCAACAAAAACTAGAGAACTAGAAAAATCTTCAATCCTTAGTAGCCCTGATTTGTTCCTTGTTTTTGAATGAGAGAAAGAAGCTAACCGAGAGAGAGAGAGAGAGAGATAAAGAGAAGCTCATTGATGAGGCTTTGTTCCCTCTTCTTCTGAAGGCCCAACCCTAGGTTATGGATTTGTATCTTGGGAGGGAGAAGCTGCAAGAGAGTAGGGTAATCGAGAGAGAAAGGTTTTGATTTGTGGTTTTGAATTTTGATTGACAGAGAAGGCTTGGGAATCGACAAAATTTACTTGATTTTCAGTCCCGCTTCTATTTGAATTTTGAATTTTGAATTTTCAGTCCCGCTTCTATTTTGCCCCTCCCTTTTTTTTATTTTTGACATGAATAATATTTACTTGATTTTTAATTCTCTTGTTGTTTCTTATTTTTAACAGGAGGAGACTGAAACTCTTGTATTTTATTCTTGTAGAATGCTATATTTCTTATAGTGCGTCTAGGTCTGAAGACTTCTATATTAACTTTCTTTCGAGCTGGTGATTCATTTTTGGACGTTAGGAGCTCCGTGGCTTTGAGCAACTTATAATTGTATTGAATCTCGCTCTGCTGGAGTGCTTACGTTAGGAGCTCTGTGGCTTAGCGCTTTCTTTACTGTCAACAGCCGGACAAAATGTCGATCCTCATGGAGAGTCCAACATGATCTTGGTCTTTTCTTGATCAATACAATCATCCAAATATGGATTCACCCGCTATTCATTGACCTTAAAATTTCCTTTTTTGGGATGATGAAGCTCTACCGCACCATGAGGGACACAACTTTGCTATAATGAATGGGCCCGACCATTGTGATTTAAGCTTTCCTAGAAATAACCAAAGTCGGGAGTTGTATAATAACACTTTTTGGCCAGAAGAAAGTTCCCTTTGAATGATGCGCTTGTCATCCCATTGTTTGGTACGTCCCTTGTATATCCGAGCATTTTCATAAGCATGTTGACGTAACTCATCTAATTCATTAAGCTGAAGGCGTCATTTATCACTGGCGGCTTGTAGGTCAAAAATTATCTTTTTAATTTTCCAAAATGCTTTATGCTCCAATTCCACTGGTAAATGACATGCTTTTCCAAAAACTAATCAGTAAGGAGACATTCCGATCGGTGTTTTAAAAGCTGTCTGATAAGCCCAAAGAGCGTCATCAAGTTTCTTCGACCAAACCCTTTCTTGAAGTACTTACCGTCTTTTCGAGAATCCACTTTAATTCCCTATTAGAAATCTCTACTTGACCACTCGTCTTAGGATGATAAGCTGTGGCAATTTTATGTGTGACCCCATATTTTTTCAAAAGAGCTTCAAACTGCTTATTGTAAAAATATGTACCTTCATCACTTATGATAGCTCTTGGGGTTCCAAACGGGTGAAAATATTTTTTTGTAGAAATTTTACGTCCACCCTGAAATCATTTGTTGGCAGCGCCACTGCTTCCACCCACTAGGAGACGTAATCAATATCCACTAAGATATAAATGTTGCTGAAAGAGGGCGGAAAATGCCCCATGAAGTCGATGCCCCATACATCCAAAATTTCTACCTCCAAGATGTCGTTTAAAGGCATTTCATTCCGACGTGAAATATTTCCAGTTCGTTGACATCGATCATAAGCAGCAACAAAAGTATGATCATACATGAAAAGAGTTGGCCAATAAAAACCTGATTGAAGAATTTTAGTGACCATTCGATTAGTACCAAAATGACCACCATATCTGAGGAATGACAATGGTGAATGATGTTTTCTTTATGTTCCTCTAGAACACACCGCCTAACGATTAGGTCCAGACAATGCTTGTAAAAAAAGGGTCTTCCCAATAATATTGCTTCACGTCTGACAGAAATTCCTTTCTTTGTTGGCTAGATTGATCTGGAGTGAGTACATTACTAGCCAAGTAATTAATGAAATCAGCAAACCAAGGAAGATTACCAGTGCTTACAGCGAAGAGTTGTTCGTTCGGGAAATTTTCTATAATCGAGAAATTCTCAACATTAACTTCATCTTGTTCCAATCTAAATAAATGATCGGCAACAAGATTCCCCGTGCCTTTCTTATCCTGAATCTCCAAGTTAAATTCTTGCAACAAAAAAACCCATCGTATCAAGCGAGGCCTAGTATCCTTCTTCTCAATCAAGTACTTAATGGTGGAGTGGTTGGTGAACAATATGACTTTAGTCCCAATCAAGTATGATCTGAATTTGTCAACAGCAAAAATGATTGCCAGTAGTTCTTTTTCAAGAGTGGCGTAATTAAGTTGAGCATCATTGAGTGTTGCACATGCATAATAAAAAGCATGAAAAACTTTGCCCTTTCGTTGCCCCGAGACAGCTCCGGTGGCATAATCGCTAACATCGCACATCAACTCAAACGGTGAATCCTAATCTGGTGCTACAATTATAAGAGTAGAAACGAAAGTAGTTTTCAAGAATGTAAATGCTCTATGACACTTTGCATTAAAATGAAACGGAGTGTCCTTCTCAAGAAGATTACAGAGAGGTTTCATGATCTTGGAAAAATCCTTAATGAAACGGCGACAAAATCCAGCATGGCCAAGAAAACTTTGAATGCCTTTAACTGATGTTGGTGGAGGAAGCTTCTCAATGGTCTCAATTTTCGCACTATCTACTCAATCCCTTTAGCTGAGATTCAATGATCAAGAAAAATTCCCTATTGTACCATAAAATGGCACTTTTCGCAATTCAAAACCAATTTTGTCTTTGCATCGTTCCACATAAGAGATAAATTCGCTAAACAAGAATCAAAAGAATGACCAAAGATTGAGAAGACATCCATAAATACTTCAATGAAACGCTCCACCATGTCAAAAAAGATTTCCATCATGCACATTTGAAACGTTGTTGGTGCGTTACATAAACCAAAAGGCATTCGTCTAAACGCAAATGTTCCGTATGGGCAAGTGATTGTCATTTTCTCTTAATCTTCTGGCGCTATGAAAATTTGATTATAACTAGAATAACCATCTAGGAAGCAATAATATGCATGGCCAGCCAGTCTTTCAAGCATTTGATCAATAAATGGAAGTGGAAAGTGATATTTACGTGTAGCTTTGTTGAGCTTCATGTAATCAATGCATACTCTCCAACTAGTCATCGTTCTTGTCAGAATTGATTCATTCTTTTCATTGGTAACCATTGTCATTCCACCTTTATTTGGCTTAACTTGCACAGGACTGGCCCAAGCACTGTAAAAAATAGGATAGATAATACTTACATCAAGAAGCTTCAATACTTTAGCCCTTACCACCTCATTCATATTGGGATTTAACCGACACTGGTGTTCCACAGATGGTCTAAAATTATCCTCAATTAAGATTCTATGCATGTAAAGCGATGGGCTAATTCCTCTTATGTTAGAGATTGACCACCCTAGCGTTGTTCTATGCTATCTTAATACCCTCAAAAGTTTTATCTTCTTGTTCATCATTTAACGAAGCAGAAATAATGACAGGAAAAGAAGAAGTGTCTCCCAAATAAGTATACCGAAAGTGGGTTGGAAATTTCTTGAGTTCTAACACCGGTGGATTTTCAATGGATGGAAATTATCTCGGTTTACTTTCTCCTAATTCTTCAAATGGCCTCCTAACGAATATTGGTGGAGATGTTTCCAATCAATTCACACACTCAAAATCTCTAGATCTTCTTTGTCAATTTCCCCAACTAGACATGCTTCCAATGGCTCAACCGGATAGCTTTTCTAATTTCTTCTTTGATATATCTCTCTGCATTACCCACTCAAAAACAACTATTTGCATCATTAGGGTATTTCATTGATTTGAAGGCGTTGAAAATTGCTTGCTCTTCTTGTACTCTTAAAATAAGTTGCCATTTCTACACATCAATAAGAGTTCTCCCCGTAGCCAAGAATGGTCTACTAAGAATAATTGGAATTTCTTGGTCTTCATCCATGTCAAGAATAATAAAATCCACTGGAAGATAAACTTATCCACCTTTACCAATACATCTTCAACAATTCCCCGTGGATATTTGATGGAACTATCTGCTAATTATAAAGAGACCGTTGTGGGCTTCAATTCCCCATGACCTAGATTCTTATAAACTGAGTAAGGAATCAAATTAAATTAGCTTCAAGATCATATAAAGCATTTTCAAAATTTGAATTGCTAACGGTGCATGGAATAGTAAAACTCCCAGGGTCCTTTAACTGCAGGGGCAATTTATTCTACAATATGTATAATTGTCTCATACTCCTCCATCTTTCTCTTATTTGAGAGAATTTTCTTCATGAATTTTACATAGCTCGCATTTATTCCAAAGCATCGACAAAGGGAATGTTGATGTGCAGTTTTTTAAACATATCAAGAAACTGGAAAACTACTTGTCTAATTTCTGCTTTTGGAATCGCTGAGGGTATGGAATCAGTGGAATATATGGTGGAGGATTATCAGGAAAGAGCTTTGATTTAGGTTTTTCTTCCTTCTTCTCTGAACTCTTATCTAACTCATCACCCATTGTCTCAATTTCTACTTCCATTGGCTGAGAATTTTCAATAGTCACTTTCTTAGGTTCTGCCAACTCCTTCCCATTACGAAGAGTAATGGCCTTTACTTGCTCTTTTTTGATTTTTCTCAGTGTTTCTCGACAGAGAACCTTATGGTCTTTGTGTGAGTATTTCTTAAAGTTGACCCATTTGAAGCTCCAAATTCCTAATCGACGCAGCTTGACTCTGAATACTGTTTCTTGCCTCTGAATACTTGTCCCTTGCCTCTGAAGTGTAGCATTTGTTCTTGCCATAAATTGAATAGTATTAACTGTAAGCTAGGCAATAGAATCTTCCAGAGAAATTTTAAGTTGTTGAGGCTGAAACTAAGACTGAGTTGCAACTGGTGGATTAAACACATTCTGACTATTCTTCCACAAAGAAATTGGGGTGATTTCTCCATCGTTGATTGTAGGTGTTGGAGAATGGATTATTCTGGCTATTGTAGTTCACAACAAAGTTAGCTTGTTTACACTGAAAAGGAGTAAATGGATTTCCATCTTGACATTCAGTGCTAGAATGAGGTCCAATACATAATTCACAAACTTCCTGTGTCGCGTGAACTGCACTAGCATTGGCAGTGAAAGAGCTAAATTGCTTTGAAAGTGTAGCTCCTTAAGCTGTGAGGGCAGTAAGTGCATCTACTTCAACTCCATGAGTCTTTCTTGGTACATTACTCTCAGTTGGTCATTGATAAGCATTAGCAGCCATTTCTTCTAGCAAGGCATAAGCACCCTCATGTGTTTTACCCATCAAAGCACTTTCTGCTGCTGCATCCACTAGCGTCCTTGTTGAATTTCCTAAACCATTGTAAAAAGTTTAACTTGGAGCCATCCAGGTAGTCCATGATGTGGGAATCCTCTCAACATATCTTTAAACCTCTCTTATGATTCATAAAGAGACTCCATATTATGTATGGAAAATGTGGTGATCTAATTCCTCATTTTGGTTGTTTTAGCCAGTGGAAAGGACTTTGCTAAAAATTTCTCAAAGAGACCATTCCAATTAGTGCTTGATCCAGCTGGCAGAGAGTTCAATCAAATTTGAGCCTTATCTTAAAGTGAGAATGGGAATCATCTCAGCCTAATTGCATCAGATGAGACATTATTGTGCTTGAATGTCTCACAAATTTTGAGAAAAATTACTATGTGGATGTTTGGATCATCGTTAGGTAGACCACTGAACTGATTTGCTTGTACCATTTGAATGATAGCCAGCTTTAACTCTAAATTGTAGACATTAATAGCAGGGCGTTGAATGGATGAAGTAGCCTCATTGACAACTAGCATCGCATAATCTTGAATTACTCGATTATTTTGGTTGTTCGCGATTTTACGATTTTCTCGGACGTCTTCCTTGAAGTCGTTTAGAAGCTTCTCTCCATACGTTTCTATTACATTAACAAGTTCGCTCAATTTATAAATTAAGCGGAGTCAAATTCTCGCTTCCATTTTCTCATACAATATAGAGTACGCCTGAAAATTAAAAAAAACCATAAATAAGACAAATAAGACTCAAAGTAAAATTCAAGATATCTAATTCCAATATCAATAAACAAAATCAATCCCCGGAAACGGCGCCAAAAACTTGTCATGAATTTTCTGTAGTGCAAGTGTATTCGTCATCAAGTTATAAATTTCTATATAAATAGAGTATCGTCCACATGATTGATTGATATTAATAATTGATTAACTAAACCTTAATTCTACTTGAGAATGACGAAAAGTTAGGATTTTTATTAAACTGAAATTCTAATTAAACTAAAACGATAAAGATTTTACAAAGATAAAATTTAAATAGTTAAAAGCTCTAGAGTTTTCAATTTCACCAAACCAAACATGCTCTAAATTTTAATTCTCAATCAATTAACATTTATTCAAAACATTGATAGTAAATTTTTCTAATATAATTATCAATCTTTCTCGATCATCGATAATAATAAATTTAAAATACGAATCATACATCTCTATCAAGATTCAATATAATAAAACTCATTAAGCACAAGAAATTATAGTTGCTATACTAGATTCATAATTATCTTTAACTTATGAAATTCTAATGGTATTATAAATAAATAGTAGATTCAATCTTCACTTCTCAATATCAGAATTAAATCCAAAATCATGCAATAGTTGGCCAGACAATCACAAGCATTAAAAACATATTATAACACTCAATAATATTAAATAAACATCAATTGAATTAAAAATCAAAATTTATGAACAATCATGGTTTGGCTATGTCATAACCCTAGATAAAAAAATTAGAAGATAATGAAATAGGAAAACATTCTACTAACATTCATAAACATAGAGAAAAGAGAAGAAAAACTAGTTTTGAGGATGAAATTGAAGTTGGGAATCGTCTCCGAGTTTGATCTTCTCGTTTTCCTCTCCAAAAGCCTTCTCCTTTGCCTCCCACATTCAGAAAACATCATAAGATACTTCTAAAACTCTAATATATTCTATTTATACACTAGGATTTGAAAAGGGTAAATTTAGAATACAAATCAATAAAAAATAATCTCGCGCCAACGTTGCGATGCTGGAAGTCAGCGCCGCGGCGCTGGCATTCTGTACTGCCAGTGTTGCGACATTGGGAAGCCAGCCTCATGGCGTTGGCGTTCTGTACTGCCAGCGTTGCGACGCTGGCTGCCCAGTTTCGTTCTTTTTATGATTTTTTTGAATTTTTTACTTCCAAATCTTTCCAAATCAATCCAAATGCAATTTAGTATCAAGCCTATAAGATAGAAAAAAGTATACATAAATCAATCAATAAATCTAAAAGAACTAACAAAAACAAGGTTAAGATTATCTAAAATATGAGTGTAAAATACACTCATCAGCGCGTGCTTTCTCCTTACTCAAAATTCAATTTTAGCCGCCTCTCGAGAGTCATAACAATGATGGCATGTGAGGCGCGTTAGGGGGAGGGGGAGAGTCACATAGGTCAAGCTATTGATGCATCGCTTGCCATATCAACAGACGCTTGAGGCGACGCTTGGTTTCCCGAGCTCATCCCATTGGTTCACAAACTGACGACTTCTCATTTGTTGGATTATTTCAATGGTCCCGATCACTACTCAAGTCAGCTCCTATAAATAGGCAATTATGCTATTCCCTTCCTCTATATTGCCTTCATGAAAGCAAAAACCTTTTTGCCAAGACTTCTTTTACCCTCAATGCCATTTCCTTCATGAAGATAGAAACACTTTTGTCCTTGAATAATCTTTTTCCCATATTTCCTTCTCCTCTTAACTCGCCAGTTTCATCCAAGTTTCCCCTTCTACAAAATTCATAAGTTGGGGAATTCATTCCTTCTTTCGTCGTCCTTTTAAACTGATTTGGTGCTTTCTATATTCGTTGGTACGCCTGCTTCACCGTTGTAGGTTTCTTGTGGTAGGTTCTCATTTCCTTCCCTTTTTTGCTTCCTACCATCGTTGTATGTCATCTTTTTTCTTTTTTCAGTTCTTTTCTTTCACATTTTTCAACATGTCTGGGAGTTCATAGGGCTTCATCGATCAAATGAAGGATATCAACATGTCGATCGAGGCCACAGACCTCCACGCTGACTCTAGGGCCATAACCATTTCGAGCAGGGTCGTCGATCATTGAGGGGCTAACGAGTACCCTTCTTCCTTATCGAGGAAGACTTGGACATGAATAGGAAGACGTACTATGTCCTCGAGTACATACAGTTATGATTAATGGAGGAGGGCGAACTGATAAGTGTTCCATGAAATGGGTGGACCATATTGGTTATTGGCTGCACTAAAGTTCCGGTGAGGCGTCCTTTCCATCCCTTCCTTAAGGAGTGGTTTTCTACCACAAGGATAGCCCTGGCCCAACTCCAACCTTACTTGTAGAATGCCATGGTCTGGTTCTCGGTGCTTTGGAAGATGTACTGCGGTGAGAATTTCACATTGGACAAGTTTGACTTCATGTTTCAGCTGAAGTCCCCTCTTAAGAACAAGAGCAAAGAGGCTCCTCCTAGGGACCAGGGGCGATACTATATCATTAGTCGAGCTAGAGGGGTAAAAGGGATTGTTAGTGGCATCCTTACCTAATACAAGGAGTGGAAGGACAACTAATTCGTGATTTCTAGGTTATAGAGAGTCTCCATAGGCACTTGGAGCTTGCATATCCAATCCCTTGAGCCTTTGGGACTGTAGGTGAGCTCGTTCCATAGGGAATTGGGAGATTTGATCATGCTCTATTAGGGTCTCTGACTTTTTCTTTCTTTTGTGCATTGGAAATAAGAGGACAGAGAGATTTCTAGCCCATCTTTAGTCCTAGATCATTGGCCTAGTAAGGCAACCTGCTGAAGAGAGGGTATATAATATCTTCACCTAACTCGAGTCTCGTCTGAGCTGGGTTTAATTTGGACCCTCCAGAGGATGTTTGAGCCGAGCTTCCCATTGTGGTCTTCTCGGAGGAATCTAGTGTAGAGAATAGTGATTTTTGTGAACCCAAGCTTTCACCATCAGATCGTATGGCATATCCATAACTGAATTCTTTTATTTGTTCTTTTTGTTTCACATATACAATGACGTTGCTTTGTTCGTGTAGGAATGGTTGAAGACGCACCTTCCTCTAAAAAGGCCAAGATAGAACTTGAACTACTAATGCCTAGAAGATGAAGGAGGTTCGAACTAAGAAGTTAGAGCAATCAAAGGTAAGGAACAACTTGCTTGCATCTCCTCTTCTACATCGTAGTTGAAGGTGAATAAAATGTTACCAACATCGCCACCTTCATCCTTGGCTCATGTTTCTCATCCCCTTACACATATAGCTTCACTGGCGGTCGCTCCTTTAACACAGATGCCTCTACCCAAGAAATTTGCATCTTCTTCTTCCTCAGAGCAGGGTCATTCGTGAACCATTGACGGTCGCGGATCACCCTAACCTCTAGCTCCACCTCAAGCTCGGAACGAGAGATTGAGAAGCCTTAATCTCAATCATATGGGTCTGCTTAGTCAGGCTTTGACTAGTTTGGCTCTCATGCTGGTTAGAAATGCAAGGCTCTGATGTCTTTTGCTGAGGAGGCTAGTCAATCAATCCTCAAGCTCGGGCCCGAAGTGAGGTGCAGAGTTGGATGGACTGGTGGTCCAAGCACACATATCTCTAGAAGAAGGCCCACTTTCTCGAGAGGCCAGGGAGGGGGCTGTTTGACAACTTTATGGAGTATACCCTAGACGTAAGGATATCCTATTACCGCTTTTGCCTTTATTTTTTAACTTATTCTTTCTTTGCTCTATCTTTACTCTATGCCCTTTACAGGTCCTAATGCGGCGATGCTGGCTCACCTCGATCTCTGTGAGGACTAAGTGCTCAAGGCTACTAGGCTCTCTTGTGAGACTGAGGCTAATCTTTTGGAGATGGCCAAGAAGTTTGACTCTTTGGTCCAAGATTTTGGTAAGGCCATCTGGGAGGTCGAGGAGCTTAAGGCCATCCATGGGAGGTTTTCCACCCACGAAGAGGAGTTAAGTATGGCCAAGGTGGAGGCTGCCCGGGCTATTAGCTCTCGCTGACACTTGGAGACTCAATTGTCCAAGCGCGACAGGGTCATCTCGAACCTTTAGCACTAGGAGAAAATCTTGAAATATAAGACCCAAGTTCAGGAGTAAATGTTCTCTCAGAAGATTCACTCTCGAGGTCACACCGAGAGTCAGGAAAGGGAAACGCTCAAATAATAGAGCCTCTATGTCTCGGCGAGTGGATTTCTATGGAAGGAGAGGTCTGTAGGTGGACTGTGTTGGATCAGGTTTTAGATTTTTAAAAAAAATTAATGAACCATGACCAGTTCATGGGTGGAATTTAAAAAAAATCATACAAACATTTAATCCAAATAAACAAAAAATCAATCAATGAACATACATTATCATATAAACATATTGACAAAAGATTGAAACAATTATACCTTTTCAATTAATGGAGAATTTCTGATTTGGCGGGATACAATTTCTATCTCGCGTACTTTATTCTTCGGAGAGCTAGCAATTGATCTTTACACCAACAATCACCCGACAGAATCAGAATTATATCTCTAAGGATGTCGGTAGAAATTGAGTTTGGGCTCTCAAAACAATGATTGAAAGAAAAAAAATAAAAAATTTCCTCTTATCTACTGTATTTCGACAACAACAGTGTCTGGGGGGAGAGAAACTCTTTTCTGTTCTATTGAACACTTAGCTTAGGGATAGGGTTAGAGATAGAGTTAGAGATAACCTTAATGCAATCCCGTATTATATTTAATTGTGAAATTTACCCATTCCCTATATGTAAAAACCAAAATTTTCATTCTCACTACACTGTGATGTGTGATTTTTACACATCCTCTAGAGCCAAAATTATGTTCAAATTCATCAGTCCAAATTGATGAATTAAATTGATCTCAATCAATCAATTAATTAAATTTTGTTATTTACTAAGTATCTAATAATTAGAAAATAATAAAATAATTAATTTTGCACTTCAATAATACAGTGATGACACCCATCTCATATGGGTTCGGGATGTATACCTTGGTCCAAAATACATTTTTTGTCCAAGTAATGTTGTTTCTTATTCATATCCTTATGACTTACTCCTTAGACCAAATGAACCTACATGAAGAAAGCTATGAGATTCAAATACCCGACTTATTTATCTCCATAAATTCCTAACATGTTTTATCCTGACATCGTACGACTCCACTATAGGTCAGATGCCGATAAACTCTCAATTCATGTACGTTACATTTTCTGTTGGTGCAAATAAATATTTATATTTCACGGTCCATATATTATTTTATGATATTACTTTTCGTGAATATCAAAAACAAGAGCGAGATGTAAAATTACTATTTTACCCATCTAGTTATTATTTCTTTAACTTCTTTTATTGACTGTGAATAAAAAAGACATATCAGTGAAATGTCTTATTCAATGACCCATATCATCGAATATCAATCCCAATTTATTTATTCACACACTCATTTATAAAGCATAAGGTGATATTTTTGCTTTAGAAATCTTACCACGAATAGCATATATGTGAATCACGCAACTCCAACATAGTTGAATCACCATCTCAACAGCTGATGTATTGTCTGGAAATTCGAACTCACTCCTTTGACATATAAGTAACTAAGTCAAGTTTTGTATTCACCTTATGATTAAGGTAATTATTAAAATACCCTTAAGATGAACAATTAGATTAGAGCTAGATAAATGACTTTGCTCTAAACTAATTGGTTACTGGTCCATTCAACATGTTCCGTAACATGTCTAGGTCAATCATTAGAATCTCCACGCTCACGCCCTAGGACTAGTATCATTTGGTTCAACCTAACAGTCATAATTAGATTCGATTGCTCAGTCGATCCTCAGACTACAAATAATATTCTGAACAATCTTAGAAGAGTTTGTCTGGAAGCCCGCTCGATCTTTACTCTTCTTACGTTGATAATAGTTCCAAGACTTAAGTAAATTACAAACACACTTTAATTAAAGGAAAACTTTCAAATTATTCATAACATTCAATAATATATAAATGTCAAAGAAACAACTGGTTACCAATAAATAGTTATTACACCCTACTTTATGGACATAATTCTGACAATCTCCCACTTAAACTGAACTAGGTGTGTACAATCTTGTATCTCCATGCCCTTCAGATGACCATCAAAGATTTTACTGCTTAAAGTCTTTGTGAATAAATATGCCAAGTTATTAACCATCGATATGTGTGTAACTTCAACATCTCCACACTGAACTATCACTCTGATGAGGTGGTACTTCCGCTCTATATGTTTAGATCTTTTGTGTCTCTTTGGTTCCTTTGAGTTTGCTATAGCCCCACTGTTATCACAATAAAATATCATGGATTTGTCAACATTTGAAATGACTGCTAGAGTCTTTAGAAACTTTCTAAGCCAGACAACTTCCTTCACTGCTTCACAAGCCGCCACATACTCAAATTTCATGGTAGAATCAGCAATGCAAGATTTTTTAATACCTCTTCATACAACTGATCCCCCATTCAAGAAAAACACGGATCCTGAAGTGGACCTCCTAGAATTGTTGTCCACTTAGAAATTGGAGTCGTTATAACCCGTCATATTCAGGTATGTACCTGAACACACAAGATATTTGAGGATATGCTTGACAACATTCAAATGCTTGAGTCTACAATTAGATTGGAAACGACTTACCATGCCCATGGCGTAGCTAATATCTGGTCTAGTGCAAAGCATTGCATACATGAGACTTCCTGCGGTTGAGGCATAAAGATTCTTTCTCATGTCTTCCTCTTCTTGAGGAGTCTTGAGAGACTACTCCTTAGAGAGATTGACTCCAAGTCAGAAGATGCCTCTTATTGGAGCTTTGTATACTGAAGTGATACATAATCTTATCAAAATAATATGCTTCAGACAGTGCCAATTGTCTGTTCTTATGATCCCGAAAGATATGAATACCTAGGACAAAGGATGCTTCTCCAAGATCATTCATTTCAAATTACTTTGCAAGCCAAATCTTAACATCAAAGAATTTTTCTATATCATTCCCAATGAATAAAATATCGTACGCATACAAAACCATAAAAACCACATTCCCTTCGTGTGTCCGCTTATACACACAGAGTTTGTCCACTAACTGCTCAAAACCAAAGTTCTTGATAGTTTCATCAAATCTGATATTCCACGAACGAGACGCTTGCTTAAGTCCATAAATGGACTTTAACAGTTCACAAACCTGACCCTCTTAGCCTTTCTAAATGAACCTGTCTAGTTGAGCCATATAATTGCCTCTTTAAGATTGATATTCAAAAAAGAAGTCTTGACATCCATCTGTTAGATTTCATAATCGAGGGCATCAGAAATGGATAGGAGGATTCAAATGGATTTAAGCATAGCCACTGGCGAGAAGGTATCATCATAGTCAATACCTTCCATTTAGGTGTAGCCCTTGGCTACAAACCTAGCTTTGAATATCTCCACATTCCCATCCGGTCCTATCTTCTTCTTATAAATCCATTTACACCCTATGGGTTTTACTCCTTCAGGAGAATCTTTACAAGTTTCCAGACTTCGTTCGAGTACATCGATTGTATCTCAACGTTCATGGTGTCTTGCCATAGGCTTGCTTCTGGACCAGCCATGGCCTACGAGTAGGAAACATATTCAACATGATCCTTATCTGAGATTTCTGTCAAGGCATCTTCATAAGACATGTACCTGTCAGGTTGTCTCACAACCCTCCCACTACGTCGAGGCTCCATATGTACTAAATCCTATTGTGGTTCTTTCATTATCAATCTGGGAACAAGTCCTGATTGAGGAGTTGGTATTCTCCCACTCAATAATTCCTCTAGCACAAGTGTGCTTCTCGGCTTCACATTTATTATATAGTCATCTTCAAGAAAACGTGCATTCGTGCTCACAAATATTTTCTTGCCAGGCAGACTATAAAGATGTATCCCTTCATTCCCTTAGGATATCCTACAGTCAGGCATAATTCTGATCGACTAGCCAACTTGCCCATCTTCGGACGACTTTCATCCACTCCATCTTTTATACGGTGTACTAGGCACCGTCTTTGACGGAACATGGTTAGAATATATGACGTTGTTTCCAAGGCATATCCCCCGAATAAATCTCGGAGGGATGAGTAACTCATCATATATCTAACCATATCTAACAGAGTTTGATTCCTTCTCTTTGACACACCATTCTATTCTAGAGTGTCTGGTCCTATAAGTTGAGAAATAATACATTCTTCCTTAAGAATGTCTTCGAACTCTCCTACCAAGTACTCTCCACCACGATCGGATCAAAGTGTTTTTATTTTCTTGTCAACCATAGCTTTGTACTCTTTGAGCTTTTCAAAGGTTTCAGACTTTTGACACATAAGATAAATATGTCTAAAATGTGAGTAGTCATCTGTGAATGTTGCAAATATTGATAACCTCATCTTACTTGGAGATTCAATGGCCCACATACATCACTATGTATGAGTTGGTAGAGCAGTGGTATGGAGAAGTACCAAGTAATCTTGCATTATTGATTCTACCATGGAAAATGAGTATGTGGCGGCTTGTGAAGCTACAAAAGAGGCTGTCTGGCTTAGAAAATTCCTAAAGACTCTAGAAGTCATTCCAGATGTTGACAAACACATGACATTTTATTGTGATAACAATGAGGCTGTAGCAAATGTGAAGGAACCAAGGAGCCACAAAAGATCCAAACATATAGAGTGGAAGTACGACCTCACAGAGAGATAGTTCAACGTGGAGATGTTGAAGTAACACATATATCGTCGGTTAACAACTTGACAAATCCATCCACGAAGACTTTAAGAAGTAAAGTATTTGATGGTCATCTGGAGGGAATGGGGATACAACATTGTACACGCCTATTTTAGTCCAAGTGGAAGATTGTTGGAATTATGTCCATAAAGTATAGTGTAATAACTAATTATCGGTAAATAGTTATTTCTTTGACATTTATGTATTACTGAATTTTATGAATAAATTGCAAGTTTCCTTTAATTAAAGTATGTTTGTAATTTACTTAAGTCCTGAAATTATTATCAACGTAAGAAGAGTAAAGACTGAGCATTCTTCCAAACAAACTCTTTTAAGATAGTTGTGAATGTTATTCATAGTCTGAGGATCGAATGGGCAATCGAATCTAATTATAATGTTAGGTTGAACCAAATGATGCGTGAAGGAGAACCCGGATGGAGCCGGACAGACGGTTGGTCTCTGGTTGAACTATCTCAGAAAAGGTGAATAACGCAACTCCAACATAGTTGAATCACGGTCTTAACAGTCGAGGTATTGTCTGATAATTCAAACTCATTCTTTTGGCATATTAAAGACCGCACAAGTAACTAAGTCAAGTTTCATATTCACCTTAAGATTAAGGTAATTATGAAAATATTTTTAAGGTGTAATAATTAGATTTAGAACTAGATAAATGTCTTTGCTCTGAACTAATTGGTTGTTGGTCCATTCAACATGTTCCATAACATGTGTAGGTCAATCATTAGAGTCTCAACTCCCATGCCCCAAGACCGGCATCCTTTAGTTCAACCTAACAACCATAATTTGATTCGATTGCCTAGTCGATCCTAAGACTGTGAACATTCTGAACTGTCTAGAAGACCGCCCAGTCTTTACTCTTCTTATGTTAATAATAGTTTCAGGGCTTAAGTAAATTACAAACACACTTTCATTAAAAGAAACTTTCAATTTATTCATAAAATTCAATAATACATAAATTTCAAAGAAATAATTCTATACCGATAAATAGTTCTTACACCCTACTTTATGAACATAATTCTAATGGACTGAGGGTCATGCCAAAGGCATGAGGGAATTCAAAGAGTCTTCTAAGGTTAAGGAAGCCCTGCTCTTGGAGTTTTCCATGGCTACGATAGTTGTCGGGACGAGATCGTGGAGGCTCATCCTGAGTAGGATTTAAGTTTCCTCAATTATCATCTACAGGAAGAAGAAGCTCTGGAGTCCCCAGCTGTGCCTCGCCCTCACATTGTCTATGAGATGGTGATGATGTCTGGTGTTCGCAAAGCTCTTAAGGTTGTTGTGCTGCTAAATCCTCCTCCTGAACAGCTAGATACTTCCCTGCCTACTCTTGTACCCCCCCCCCCCCCCCCCCCNCCCCCCCCCCCCCCCCGAGCTTTCTGTCTCCCCAGTTACTCCCAAAGAGCAAGGCGCAAATGTCTCTCTTCCTTTATGTTTGGGTCAACCTGAGGACGAGAAACATGCCGCACCTACCGAGCCAGCTAAGGCCGCCGATGAGACGACTAATACTCCTTAGCTCTTAAGGCTTTTTTACTTTTTTCTTGCATAATATTTTTTCTTTTTCTTGATGTAATCTTTTTTCCTTTTTCTCTGAAGTAATCTTTTTTATTTTATCAATCAAAGTATTTTCTTCAATAGCTTTGTCCCTTTTTATGCTTTAGATATGCTCTAATAGATTTTCTTTTACTTACTTTAGTTCTAAGTAAATATTTATTTAAATACTACTTGGTAATCTTTTACTTACTTTAGTTTTCACGAAGCTCAATCTCTCTTAACATGAATATTCGCTTAAATGCCTCTGGGCTCTAACCTTACTTCGAATATTTATCTTAAGTGATTGTTACTCCATTTTAACTGAGCTCAATCTTCCTTCAGATGAATTTTTCTTAAGTAATTTCAGGTTGTTATTAGTTATCTTATCATTTGCTAGACTCTTTAAATGCTTTGAAAGCTTAAGTATGAGTACCTTCCTACTTTAGGGTCTTTACTAACTTGAATCGAAGTTAGCTTTGTTATTATTTCCTTGTGGGTTACCCCCTTTAGAGGAGGTCTGTTCTAGCAGATTTACTTCAAATTCCTCGGTTGTAGAGTTGATACTTGCATTTTTTTTGTTGCCTCATCTGAAAGAGGCTTGGTCTGGTAGGTCTACTTCAAATTCCTCACTTTTTTTCTTTTTTGACATCTAGTCAGACATTTCTACTCTGGCTAGAGTTCATTTTCTCGTATAACAAGCTAGAGTGCAAGCGAGACCTTGTTTTTTTTCTTTTGACATCTATTCATGAAATTTTTGTTCTGGCTAGAGTTTCTTTTCTCGTCTAGTGAGCTAGAGTGTAAGTCAGACATCATTTTTTTACTTTTGACATCTAGTTAGGCATCTATGCTCTAGCTGGAGTCTTTTTTTCTCGTCAGGCGAGCTAGAGTGCAAGCCAAACATCATTTTTTTTCTTTTGACATCTTTTCTTTGGAGAACTTTTAGTTCTTAGATTGACAAACTCCTATAAAGTCCAAGGGCGGGCTAGTGATTATCCTTCTAGGTCTTGTAATCTGTAGGTTCTTGGTCGCATCACCTCCATTACCAAGTATGGTCCTTCCCAATTGAGTTTAAGGGCTCCTACTTCTATTTCTTTTCTTCTTCGTAAAATCAAGTCTCCTGCTCAAAACCTCCGTATTTTGGTTCTAGAGTTGTAGTATATGAGTCGAGGTGGTGTGACTTATTTCTTATGTTGGTTTGATCTCACTGCTCTTCTAGGTCATCTAGTTTATGCCTTAATTGTAGCACGTTATGCTCTTGATAATAGTTTTGGACTTTATAGGAGGGTATTCTGACTTCTACTAGAATGTCAGCTTTCATTTTGAAGGCTAACCTATAAGGGGTTTCTCCTGGGCCCATCCTGCTAATAGCACATTGGGGAGGTCATCTACCCACAGTCCTTTCTTGCTTTCTAGTTTGGTCTTGAGATTGTGCTTTATGGTCTTATTGACTGGCTTTACTTGCCCGTTGGACTGGGGGTGAGTCAGTGATGAACTTAGGTGTCATATCCTGACCTGTTCACAAGTCCACCAGATCTTGGCATTGTCAAATTGCTTCTCATTGTCCGTGATGATGGTGTGGGGTATGCCAAATTCAATTACAAAATTGATGATTCAGCTTGATTTATTCATAAAATGGATGAATTTTAGTTTTGTTATTCGTTTATAAAATTGACGATTCTTTTAGTTCAATTATAAAAACAATAATATTTTATGTTTGATTATAAAATTGATGAAAGTTAATGTTATTTGATAATAAAATCGATGAATTATGGTTCAATTTGATTATGAGATTGATAAATTTTAGTTTCTCTATTCAATTCATGATTCAGTTTAGTTTGATTATAAAATTATTAAATTTTTGGAATTTAATCGATAATCATGAGTGAGAAAATAAAATTACATCACATTTTTTATTATATATTGTTGTCTGGAGGAAAAGAAAAAAAGTCGAATGAATTTTGTGGGTACCCGTTACGAATTGGATATTACCCGTACCCTACCCATATATAATGGGTAAAAAATTACCCGCTCAATTAAAATCCATACCCATATATTATATATGAAATCCACCCATTAAGCTAAATATCAACGTGTGTTTATACCCACATGTATTTCTGACATCCCTAGGTGCAATTAGGTCATCTAATGAATATAAACCTGAACCACACGCCTTTGTCATTAACAAAATATGATTCAAACACCACCTTCTAGTTGAAAAATTAAACAAAATATTGCTTGAAAACATATTTTATCAAGACAAGTTACGAAATGACCTGACTTTAATTTTGTTGTGTACTACTATAAATTTTTTTAATAGGGTTGTTGGGAAAAGAAATCAATAGATATACTAGGTAGTTAGACTGACGCCTCCTTCTCACTTTTATAATCTAACATGACTCAAAGATTTATTAATGTAAAATAAAACCTAAAGGAACACATGTTATAAATATCATCAGAAATAAAAGAAGGCAAAAAGTCGTAGCAGTCGACAACTATATAGGAGTAATTATAATCGGGGCTCTAGAAACAAAGAAACTTACAACCCTATTATCCCTCGATAAATGTTTGTGACAACTAAGTCCACCTGAAAGAGTAAATTCAAACATGTATCTCAAGTAGGAGGACTGGTTATCGTTATGTTTACCTGTCGTGGCTAAGACTAGGACATGGTGTGTCGCCCCCATTTGTAACGCCGCCCTCATGATACTGTTTTCCCTATGGTATGCTACCTCCCAAGTAGTGCATCCACCATAGGAGTACTAGCATGCAACATGTTGTGCCTCTATCATAGAAGCACTATCATGCACTCCATGTAGTACATGTTGTGGGTAATGCCCTCAAAACACGTGTACTGATATTTTAATATGAAATTTAATGGATTTACATTTTTTTATAATTATTCTTTTAAAATTATTGTTGAATAATTTGTATAAATATCTTAAAATTTCATATTCATTAATGAAACTATGATAATCTATTAGTACGAGAGGATTAAGATGATAGATAATGAATAAATTGAGTATGAAATCTTTAATGAATGGTTGCTAGTGTGGTTCACTAAGTATTATGAATTAGTGTGATCTAGATCTGGATCATTGACGTGGATATACATCTTAGTGAATGTACTTTATATAAGATTAAATATGACAGGATCGATGTGAATTAATATCTTTATTAAGTTGATGTTTATCATAAAGATTTAGTACACATCAATCTAATGATCATATTAGATCAGTCTGAATCCAGAGTAGTCATGAACTCTTATGAATATCTACTAGATCTTTTGATTCACTCACTAAGGTTTGTTTGAAAAACATGCTAGTGACTTTTATTTTGAAGATTTAGTAATGTGGATGGCTGAGAACATGATCTTACAAGATTTGAAATTCAAGCTTTCCTAATTGATCGTATATTGGTTCTCTTAAGTGTTAATTCTGAAACTGAATGGTTATTGAGCTCAAATTTATAGTACGATTATAAATTAGCCATTTACTAGTGAATTAGTGGTACGTAATGATCAAGAGGCAATTAAAAGGGTAAGACGATAATTTTGACAGGCTCTATTTACGAATTAATAATTGGAGGACAAAACTACGTGAAATGATTATATCAATGGACTACACGAGAACAATTTGCAAATACATTCTATAATCTTTAATAGTGCAATTCCATATTTATAGTGGAGTAATAATGGAATTGATAAATAATATTATTTAATTAAAGAGCTATATTTTGGTTTATTAGAGCTTAGGATTATAGTTTTATGGTCCCTAAGTCACTCCTGTACTACGTAGTTTAAGGTGTGAATATTTCAGGACATGAGAAAATGACTGACTTGCAAAAGAAAATTTTATTTTGGGACAAGTACATAGTTATGAGATAATTATGTGTGATTAGTTAATTAAAAATTAATTAATTAAATTATCTATATTATTTTTTGGAAATTATATATAAATAATTATATCGATTAATGTTTTAATTATCGATAAGTGAGACTATATATCTAATTTGTAAATTGGATAATGTTGAATTATTATTAGATAATAATTCAAAATTTGAATCAACTATATCTGTTATTTGTGAACTAACAGATAAGCTACTTAAGAGGGATAATCAGATAAGTTAATTTTAAATTAATTGATATCTAGATATTTATCTGATTAAAATAAATATTTAATTCATAATATGAACTTCTGTAGTGTCATGTGGCCTACAGCAGTGGGCGTGCAATACTATTGTGACACACAGTGCCACGGGGCACTGTGAGGGCTCACAACGACTGCAGTGTCATGTGACACTGCAGTTGTGCCAAATTTGCAGTGGATCCCACTGCAAAGGTAATTTTGAAATTAAATATTATTTTTAATTTATCTCTAAAACTCTTATAAGCCTAGATATTATATATAGATATTATTCTAATGGCCTCAGGGTTGGTTGCAGTAGTTGAGAACTATTGGTCAAAGTGTTGAGAATATAATCAAGGCAAAAACTCTCTGTGTGATTAAATGTTAATCAAAAACTCTAAAAGAATAATCATCGTATTCTCTCAGAGGATTGTCTCACTAAATTAATCTTTCTTAGTAAATCTCTAGATATCATATGTTGAGTACATCTAGAGACAGAAAATTGTTTTTGAGGATTGGCTTGGAAGATCTTGGTGTGGATCTCGAAATCTGTTGTCCATGGGAACGCATGATGTTGGTTTGCGAGATGATTGATATAGACTACAAGAGATATATGATTCATATCCATGTTTGTCTTAGATTTAATATATAAATATATAATGGATCCTCATTGAAAAGAGTTTTTCAATAAAAGTTTTTATTTTGGAAATCGTTGCGTCGTGCTTATTTTCTTTTATAAAAAAAATTATTTTTAATAAATTTTAAAAACGCCACGCTTCTGTCGCGACGCGATTCCAACAATACCTTCATCATAGGATCACTAGCCTACACTCCATGTAGTACCTTTATAATAGGAGCACTGTCTTGCACCCCATGTAGTGCCTCTGTCATAAGAATGCAAGCATGCACCTATGTTATGCCTCTGTTAGAGAAGTGATGATCTTTCTTGAGAATGCTACAATGAATCACTATCAAGACATCATCGGTTCACACTCTAACCTTAGGATCAAAAATAGAGATCCAACTCCTATGTTATGATATTGTGACATGTTAATATGTTATCATCCTCCAAACGACTAAGTCAAGTGACAAAGATTTGAGTGGGCGTGTTGTTGCCTAAGAATGCTTGATAAGCTATAATTTCGTAGGACTAGGGGTGAGGCTATGTCATATTGGAAAGGACATACATTTTATAATATGACCGCTTTGAATATTAAGAATGTGCTACCTTCCCACTTTGCGAAGGGGTTTGGTTTTAAGAACTCCCTAGAAGAGAGAATTAGGGTGAATGCCACCCTTGAGCCGTAACATCCATGGTTGAGGCGCATGAGATCTTTCACTTCCACCTCAGCACGATTAGCTGAGGTGACATGCTTATTTAGCGACCTCATAACTAACAAATCGAAAATAATCGATTGAACTGAATAGAACTGGCATGGTTCGGTCGATTCATACATGTATTATTATTCATGTAGGTTTAAAGGGAGAGAAAAATGCACTTATCCACCTGGTTAGCAGTTTCTAATGCTAGCCTAAAACATAACCGCACCGAAGTTTAATACAAATATAATATTTGAAGTACATAATATCTTAGTAAGTAGCACGTCGGTAAAAGAACTTAATGAAGTCCTAGGGTGCAAGTTCATCCTGGTAAAGTTGCTTTTATATTTTTTTTTATGATATAATAGCTATTAGCCCGACCAATTAATTCCAAAACTTAACGTTTTGTTTATAATCCTATTGCATCTTAAAACTCCGTCCTCTTCTTCACTCTCCACACTACTGCTAATCCACACACTCCATCCCCCGCTCTCTTTCTATCTCTCTCTCATTTTCTTCCTTCTCCACCTGGCACTACCATCCAATCTCTTTCCCCACTGTGTTCAACATTTTATCTCTTATCTATGCATTAAGTCCAATTGATTTATAAGATGTCATTTGGATCTCTCGCCTTCAATTTTTAAAATTTGATGATAGGATTCATCTCCACTTTCAAACTTTTACTTCGTTCAGTCTCTTCAATTGTCTGTAAGTTTTTCCTACAGATATTATTATACGTCTTTTAGATTTGCTCAAATTTTTTCTGAAATTCTCTTTGGCCTTGAGTTTTTGAAAACTTTCTTTTCTAAATTTCTCCAGTTATATAAATCGTAGAATCGACCAAACCAAACTGATTTTACACATTTCGACTCGGTTCGATCCATGTTCTCATAATGGATGGGTTTGGTTTATTTTTTACAAAAATCTATTTTGAGGTTCGGTTTGATTTAGACCCCTAAACTGAAATAAACCAAACCGCTTACACCCATAATTATGATGGTCCCCCCTTATGTCATCTATAAAAGAATGCATTCTTCTTCATATGAGAGATAGAAAAAACCCTATGCAGATAGCACAATTTCCCTCTATAGAAAGCATTTTGTCACCATCCCTTAGTTCAATGTGTTCCCCACCTTTTATCGTTGTCTCAAGCATTCTCAGACGTTACTTTCATGACTTGATAGAGGTTAGACCCATCTTGTACTAGCCTCACCATCTTTGTATTTACATTTGACGACTCCACTGAGGAGTGGTTTATCTTTCTAGCAAGTTTTCCTTTATTTTTTTCCACAAACCACCATGGTTGGACGTGGAAGAGGAAGGGTAGCTGTGATACTTGTCACCCTCTCTACAATAGGACACTTCAATTAGTCAAGGTTCTCTGGAGAAATAATGGAATCAAGGAAACAACATTGGAAAAAGAAGAGGAGATACACATCAAGTAACAAGAATTATTGTGTGAGGTATATTCCTTTCGAGGTTGAAAGTATTTAATGAGTGGAGAATGTAATACCCTTTTATCCTTTTAAGGGTAATGTTGTAAGTGCACTAGTTTACTTACACATAAATAAACACACGCACACCCCCTAAACAAACCCTAAACCCAATTGTTTTAATTCTTTAATCTCTCTCTCCCCTTACCCTTGTACTTGAGACCCATTCTTCTTCCTCTCTCTGCACATTATTCTTGTCTCTAGCAAAGAACCTTAGCCATTGTTGGTCCTCCTCTCTTGACTCTGGTGAGTTGCTTCTTCACGTTCGTTTCCCTCTATGCTTTTCTCTATCTTTTCTTTTGATTTCTTTGCTTCTTTCTCACTTATATTGTGTTTTCGTCCATTCTCTCATTTCATAGCATTGTTGCGCCACCTGTCCCTCATGGCATTTCCTTGTTGTGACTCATTTTCTCTGGTGAGTTTCTTTTCTTATTCTCCCATCCTCAAATTTCCAGTTTTATTTTCTCTCCCCCTCCCAATCTCTCGATCTGTTTTTTTCTTTTTCAAATTCTTCCTTATATTTCTCTCTCCACCGCATCTGGACTCACTAGCTTCTTAGCTCCCATTCCCCTCCTCCCTATTTTCTCTAATTTGTTCTACCATTGCATGAGTCTTATGACCCGATTAATTTTCCATCCTGACCAAGCAATTATAACCCATTTAAACTAGTTTAGTTGAACCAAGTTGGTCTAGTTAAACTAAACCAACCAAATTTAACCGACTAAACCAACCAAATTTAACCGGACCATCTGAATCAGACCAAAACAAACTGGTCTAACCAAGGACAAGTTCAAGATACATGCAAACCATGAATTATGTTCACCCAAGACACATTTAAGTACTTTATATAAATTCTTTTATGACTGGTCATAACGAATATGTCAAGTTAATTTATGATTGCATGTGATATACGTTTGCATTTATGACATGTGATACTTATCAGTATGTAAGTTTACTTACTGAATATTTTTAATACTCACCCCCTAGAGTATATTATGTTATGGTGATGGCGAGTAATAGGAGTGAGAGACTGTCATAACTAGATAATATAGTAGCAGAACCTAGGAATTTCAATCTATGAATAATTATAAGACCTTGGGAAAGGATTTTTGTTAAGTTGCAACAATTTCGGTAGTTTTATGATTTACCATGTTTTTCTATGATCAAATGTTAGATTTTTATAATTTGTGAAATTATTACTTTCTCTATTTAATGTTAAAGGTTTTTCTATTATGGCAGTACTAGGATTTTCAATTCGAAGATTTTCTCAAATTAGAGTTTAAATCGAATTGGAGATTTTAAATTAAGAAATTATGGTCATGTACTGAGGGGGACTTACCATTGCTCTACGATGATCGTAGACAAGGGGAGGAGAATAACTCCCACGAACAACCACCGACCGTTCCACTCGCACAAGTGCAAGACCAAGCTGAGACCATCTGAGAGCTCCAAGCTTCCAACGCCAAGATGAGAAGGATCATCGATACTCTGAGTTTGTACACCAATGCCTCTTCCTTAGAACACCCACAACTGTTACTACCACCCTCAGTCGTGGGCGCTCAGCCACCCTCAGCCGTGGACACTCATCTTCAAAGTCATATCCATAACCAAGTTTAACTTAATTTTCAAGGAAGTACTTAAACCAATAAGCAAGCTAGGTTTATACCACCACATTCACCTCATATAATCAACTGTTCACCGAGACCCACTATCGTAACTGACGCCTCACTTCTAGATAACCCCACCCCTACCACCATACCATTTGTCCCACCGTCATAGGCCCAGCTTACCCCAAATATCAATAACACCCACGATGGAAGTAATTGCTCCATTACCCATGAACCTAAGTAAAGAACCAAGAGGAGAGGGTGATAGTATCTTTGAATAGTCCATTGTTGACTTCAGATCACCATATTTGGCTGACCTGAGACCTTATTCGGCAGATCATGCACCTCCAAAATTTCACAAGTATAACGATAGGAATGGGTGTGCCAAGGAGCATACGATACATTTTATCGATGACATACGGCTCTATGGTTATTATGAGTCCATGCATCTTAAAGATTTTTCTAAGTCCTTAATCAAGTGAGCTTACACTTGGTATGCAGCTTAGCGTATGAGTCTAATTTGACATGGACGCAAAAAGGTGTCCACTTTCTTGGAAAAGTTCTTTGTCATAGAGGAAAAAAACTAGCAGCCTGGACCTTGAACACAAAAGCCTAATGATGACTTGGTCTTACGTCCAACGGGTTAAGGAGAAAATCATGGGTTGTCAGAAGGATTGTAAGGAGGAAGCTCTTCTAAAGATATGCATGTGGAGATGTCAGATGAATATGAGGTCTATCTTGAGAACCTGAGCATTATTATCCTCGTCTAATGGAGGCATCAAAGCAAGTGCTTATGTGCGTAAGACGCGACAATAAAAAAGAAATGATCACGATGACAGCTCTTAGAAACTCTCATCCTCTCGTTATCCTCATCAGGTCGCAGTTGCACAACCAGAAGGGAAGGACCGTAAGGTAGGCATATAAGAGAGAAATGAACTGCCACACATTCTCTTGCCCTGTAGAAAAGGTGGATGCCTTATTTGACACCCGGATCAAGGATAGAGAGGTCAGGTTACCCTGACTGACTATTTTACCTATAAGAGAAGACATGAACTCTCCAAAATTTTGCCCCTACCGTCGTAATGTGCAAAAACACATGCACAACAACATAAGACAAGCCAAATAAACAAAGGTGTTACCTAATCTTCAATATCATTGTCTCCTTCAAAGGTGACCAAAGCTACTCCTTAGTCTTGATCGTCAATCGCTAGAGGTGAGAAATCATTCTATTGGAGATTTTCTATGACAGAGGCACTTTGAGAGTTTTTTTTATGGTAGAGGGCACTTTGTGAATTTTCTATGACGCAAACCATTTGTGAATTTCCTGTGGCATAGACACTTTGTGGATTTCCTATAGCGTAAACAGTTTGTCCGAAGCTCTCTCTCTACCATGGTCCTACTTAGCCCCAAAGCTCTTGCACAACGAATTAAATGATGACATGTGGCTGCCTTTTGGTTCCCTTTAATTAATACTGCTAGGGTATGTTTGGCTGAAGTATTTAGTGTGTAACTCTACAAATAAAGTAATTTTAATTCTATTTATTTCATATTAACGCTTTTAGGCTTTTTTGTTGTTTTTATTTTATTTTTCTATTTAATTTTTAAAAAATTTGGCAACCCAAAAATACTATATAATGTGGGTTTTGCCTTATGCTATGAATCAATTTTCTTAGCAAAATTATAGTGAAATATAGTTTTCTCCTTCTTTGTCTTGTTCTTATTTTTCTCATACTTTCTCTTTAGAATTTGTGAGAAATGTTTAGTAAGATATTAAATTCCTTTGGTAAAGTTAGAGATGAAATTATATGTGTAGTTTCTTATTTGAATTTTGATTCTTTTATGTTCTCTAAACTTTATAAATTTTAGTAGATTATCTTTCTTCAATCATTTTCTTCAAATAATTTTGTTAATACAATTGTCTTGTCAATTTTTATATTAACTTAGTCAAGCTCTTTTTATGTGAAGTTTTGCATGGTATAATTATATAGATAAAATTGTGTTTATTTTATAATTAGTCTTTTATTGCAATGTTGCGTATGTTATATTGTCATTTTTAGATTTCTTATAAGATGATCTTATTTTCACAAGTATTAAATGTAAGAAATTAATTAATTCACATACATTATTTTTCCTATATATATTCTTCAACTCTTTATTTTTCCAATTGCTTATTTGGGATGTGAAATTTTCATTGAGTAATTTTGTGAATCAAAATGTAAAAAGGTAAATGAAGTATATAATGGATTCTCTTCACCATATTTTTTTTATTCATGGAATTTTTGTTATATCAAATTTTCTTATTTTATCTTTTCTTCCAAAAATCATTTTCAATCATGAAATTATATTTTCTTTATCTTTTATTCACTTTGTTTATCTCTAAAATCATTTGTCTACTAACTTTATTTGCTTGTTTTTAGTTACCTCATTGTGGATACGACTGTCCAATCTTTACTAAATTGATCTCTTTGTTTCGACAAGTTTGAACATAATCAAGGCACCTTGAGAATTTTCTATGACAGAGGCCCTCTAAGGCTTTCCAATGACGTATGAAATTAGTGACTTTCTATGACGTAGGCACTTGGTGAATTAGGAACTTGGTAAATTTCCTATGTCAAAGGCCCATTGTGAATTTTCTATGACAGGCACTTCGTGAGTTTCCTACAGCAAAGTCTCATTAAGGATTACCATAGCAAAGGCACTTTAAGAGTTTCCTCATGGAGGAGACACTTTAAATAATTCCTATGGCGTATACATTTCATGATTTTCCAAAGGCAAAGACTCACAGAATTTCCTAAGGCAAAGGCTCATTATAAATCTTCTAAGGCAAAGGCATATTGTGAACATCCTATAGCGTATATATTTGGTAAATTTTCTAAGGCAGGAGCTCTTCGTGAATTTCCTATGATAGAGGCTCTAGGTGAATTTTCTATCGCACAGGCACGCCATGAATTTCTCAAGGCAAAGACATATTGTGACTTTTCTATGATGTATACATTTGGTGATTTTCTTAAGGTAAAAGTTCTTGGTAAATTTCCTAAGGTAGAAGCTGTTGGCGAATTTTCTAAGGAACATTGTGATTTTCCTATGGTGTAAGCATTGCGTGAATTTCCTAAGGCAGAGGTTGTTGTGAGTTTTCTATGACAAAGATATAGTATAGGCATTTGGTGAATTTTATAAGACATAGACTCTTAGTGAATTTCTTAAGGAAGCGGTTCTTGGTGAATTTTCTAGGGTAGATCACATTATGAGTTTTGTAAGGTAGAGGATCTTGTGAATTTTCTATAGTAGAGGCTCATCGTGAATTTCCAAGATGTTAGCACTTAAAACTTCTTATGACTGAGGCAACTTGAGAACTTATATGATAATCATGATTTCGGGTCTTCATATGACAACGACATTTTTTTCTTCATGAATATGGTAGTGGCTACTTCGGGTCCTTTAGGGTAGCATCATTTCAAGGATTTTTAATGGCAGCTGCATTTTAAGGATTTTCAATGGCATAGGCATTTCAAGGATTTTCTATGTCCAAGGCATTTCAAGGATTTTCTATGTGCGAGGCAATTCAAGGATTTTCTATGATGGCGACGATGAAGATAACTAAAATCAAACATAATGGTAAAAAATTTTAACAATGTTGTTCACCAACATCATCCTATCATTCTTCAATGGATGAAGCTAGGGGTTCAACTTGTCGCTCAACAATAATGGGTGCATTGATGTCATTATGTTCAAGGTCACGTTATGATAATCATGGGGATGGCGAAATCATAAAATCTTACACATTTTATATTTAGCAAGACCAAACATAAAACATTGATACAATATGCAAGTGTGAAAAAAAGATCTTACATCAGTTTCAAAATTTATCTCATGATCATTGGAGGCAACTTGTGCATATTCCCTAACCACTTGCATGCAAGTTGGGGCTTGCTCAATAACGGTTAGAATCCATTTGTGAATTCAACATCAGATTCTGCTCCAAGACATTTTTCATGCCAGAATGAAGGGCAAAAAAGTGAAGAACAACAAGAAAAGGATTTTTTATTTTATGACATGGGTATGGATATCTGAGCTCTTATGCTCTTAGCCGGCAATTGTATTGTTGTAGATGTTCCACCTACTTCTGTCACCAGTCTCTTATGGACTTTCTCTCATGATAACGTCTTGCTCTCACACCTTTACATAATTATTTATGGACTTGCTTGCACACTAGTGTTGTTGCTTTCAACACCACCCTTACGAACTTGCCTTTTTGCATCTTACCATGACATTATCATCAAAATTGTTATATATAAAAATAGAGGGGAGAATCACTTTGAAAGATATGATAAGTTTCCTGACATTTGTCGCTTCCCTATGGAGAAGCACTTTCAAAGATACGAGAAGTTTTATGACATTTATCGCTTCCCTATTTATTAAAATAATTATTGTTAAAAGGACTTTCAGCAGCTTCTAAGTACGCTTATGATGCCACTTAGATGTGTCATTATGTAAATCCATGTTAATGATGAGTTATCATGCCTGATGTTTACATGGGCTTCTACGCCATATATTAGGCTGCTATGCATTTATCATTTTCTAACACCCATGGTAATGACGAGTTGTAGTGTATGGTGTTTATAGGGGCTGCTACGTCTTTATTATTACGCACACTGATGGTAACGAGTTATAATGCCTGGTGCTTACATGGGATGTTATGCCATACATGAGATTGCTACGCCTTTTATTATTGTGTGACACTGATTGTAACAATGAGTTACCATGCATGGTGCTTACATCAGAAACTATGACATACATAGGGTTGTTATGCCTTTTATCATTATGTAACACCCATGGTAACGACGAGTTATCACACTTGGTGATTACATGGGATGTTACATGATATATATGGCTCATATACCTTTATCGTTGAGGTTATCATGCATGATGCTTACGGGTTGCTAAGCCTTTATAATTGAGTAACACTCATGGTAAAAACGAGTGATCATGCATGGTGCTCAAATAATAATAGAATATACAAGTGTGAAAAGAGCTTGCATTACGCTAAAAATCCATCTCGTGATCCTCGAAGGCAAGCTAGGCCTATACCCCAACCAATTGCATATTGGCCTAGTCTTGCTCAATAATTCTGCTTATGACCTCAATATCGTAGTCTGATCTAAAAAGTTGTTCGTATGTCAAAAGAAGGAGGAAGAGTGATGGGAATGCCAAGGATCTTCAAATCTCTCAAATTTGAAAAAAAAACAATTTATTTTCAAACTTCACCGTTTAAAGCACTATTCGCTGTACTTGGAGATTAAGAGACATCTCCCTCGGACAAAGTCAATGGCGCCTCAAAATGAGACAATTAATGACTCAATTTCAAGGATCTAGGCAACACACCTTCCCACACATCTAACGTGTCGTCTAAACAAAGGAAATCATTTACACATTTCCTATCATCTCAAATTTTCCATAGTTTTGCCGCTTGATAGAGGCAATTAGGAACAAAGACTCTCATTTTGCCTTTGTCACTTACACTACAGACCTGACCTCTTTTACATTCATCCATTAGTATAGGGTCACATCTGTGATGATCATTACAACATCACGAGATGAATTTACAAGTGTATATATACATGGGTCAGGATGTGAGCATAAAATATATTCGGAAGGACATATACATGCTACATTTGAAGATCATGTAGTGGGAGCTACAAAATGATATGAGCAATGTGTAAATACTTTATTTGATGCATCACCTTGACTAGGGGGCTCCGATTAAACCCAGTACTATATCAATTGGTTCATTCGAGAAGTTTTATACAAGTCCAATGACTCTACATTTTACTTGCAATGAGACAAAATGTACATACGTATCGACTATAGTTGCGTTGACCCACATTGAAGAGTGAGACATGGTATGCCGCCCCTATAGTACCGCCACACATGGTTCCGCTCCCATGGGGTGCCTCCCTCATTGGAGGTGCCGCCCCGTGATACTGTTGCCCTTATGGTACGCCACCTCTCATGTAATGCCTCCGTCATAGGAGCACTAGCCTGCACTCCATGCAATGCCTTTATTATAAGAGCACCAACACGCAAACCATGTAGTGCCTCCATCATAGGAGCACTAGCATGCACTAGATGTAGTAACTCATCATAAGAGCACAAGCTTGCACCCCATGTAATGTCTCCATCATAGGAGCACTACCTTGTACCGGATGTAGTGCTTCGATCATAGGAGTGCAAGCATGCACGTATGTTATGTCTATGTTATAAAAGCGATTATCTCTCCAAGGGGAATGCTTAAATGAATCAATATCAAGACATTAACACAGTACCTACCGCTACGCCTAATGAAAGCAATGAGTCCACACTTTGAGCCTAAGATCATCAATAGAGATTCAACTCCTACGTTACGCTAGTGTGCATGTGAATGTGTTATCATCCTCCAAACCACTATTTCAAGTGGAAAAAAACTTGAGTGGGCATGTTGCTGCCTAGGAATATTAAGGAGGCTAGAGTCTGGTAGAATTAGGGGAGAGGCTATGTCATATTGGAAATGACACACCTTCTTTAATATGATCACTTTGAATATTGAGAATGTGTTACCTTCCCACCTCGAGAAGAGATTTGATCTTAAGAGCTCTGTTGAAGGAATACGTGAATGCTCTCCTTAAGGCCTATAGGGAAGGCGCATTCTCCCAAAGCTGCTCTTAATCACAACTACTTTATTAGGGCCATATAGCGTCCATGGTTGAGCACGTGTGAGATCTTTCCATTCCACCTCACACGCTTAGTTGAGGTGACATGCTTAATTAGAAACCGTATAAGTAATCAATGGATTAGCTATGATGGGTCTCTCCTTATAACATCTATAAAGTGAGACATTCTCCTTCATTTGAAAGATAGAAAGAACCCTACATAGATAACACATCTTCCATTCCATAGAGAGGATTTTTTCATATCCTTTAGAGTTAAAAGTGCTTCCTTTCATCTTCCGCGTCCTCTCAAGCATTCTCAGACGTTACTCCAGTGACTTGTTAATGACTAAACCACTCTTGTACTCACTCTCACCATTCTTGCATTTACACATGGTTATAAATTGGTAACATACATTGTTTGAGACTAAATGCACAGGTAGCTTATAGTTGGAATTTTTGTATTTTTTATAATTTTAAATATCATGCTTGATGTGGGAATAAATATGTTAGAATGTAACATTTCACAAACATTTATAATATGCATTTCTTTCACAGCCTACATGGCAGGCTTATTAACCCTCACAGGAAGGAACCTACTACAGATCTAACGATAGGTCGATAGAGGTTAGCCCACAGACAGTCACTCATCGGCCCAAGGTTTTGGTCCGACACTCAACGGGCCACAATTTCCGTCCCGACCAAATTACTATCACATGCTAGGGTTTGTATATAAGTATTGAGTAGCGCGCATTCTTCTGTTGTTTATATTTTTCAAGGGCTTGAGGAAGGAGCAGGAGCTTGCGTTTGATTGATCTTCGTCTGTCGCTGTTGCTGTCACAATGAGAGCCAAGGTAATACCCATACTGAAATTGCTAGATTAGTGAGATTTTCTCTTGTTTTTCTTCCAACTGAGTTCTTTGGGAAACTATGTTTAAGTTTATGACACTTTGATGTGTTTTTGTTCTTATGCTTTCAGTGGAAGAAGAAGCGTATGAGGAGATTGAAGAGGAAGCGCCGAAAGATGAGACAGAGATCGAAGTAGTGGCTGTAGCTTCCTGAAAGCTCTGGATATGGGGTTTCTATCTCATGATTTTGTGTTCCATTTTAAGTTTTGGATTAATCATTTTGTGTTCTCGTTATTTCTTCACGTTCGATACATTTGGTAATATTTAATATGAATTTCACTTCGTCCACGTTTCGTCTTTTTTACGGGCCTGATGAATTTATTAACTTCGATGCAAATTGTCCTTTTGCTTTACTTCCGTTCTACATTGATTATTTGGACATTTGTTCAGCTGGATTCCTTTAGGATTTCTTCAATGAGTCGCTTGTTCATCCTAAACATGAATTTAAACTTAATTTACAATCTTTGCAGGATGAAAGTTTGATTAGTTATCATCTTTCGACTAATGGATGATTATGTGAGTCTTTGTACGATTTTAATGCTTTCACTCTGAACAAATCTTTAGCATTCTTTCCACACTGAGGTGGTGTTTGGTTTGAATGAAAGGAATGGAATGTAAGTGGATTGAAGTTTTTCCTTGAAAATGTTCATTTTGTTTTGTGTGTTTAGTTACAAATTTGGGTTTCTTGGGGAGGAAACAATCTCATTCATATATGAATCCAAATTTCATTCTTAATTCCAATTTCTTCATTCTCCCTCTTATCATTTATTTTTTCCATTCTCATTCTCATTTTTGCCCATAAGCATTTCATGCTATTCCATTCCATTATATTCGTTTAAACCAAACACCACCTGAGTGTTTGCTTGGCTAATTGCAACACGTATTTAGGGGATTCAGAAGTATTCTATTGGCTATCGACGCTCTGTTTATAGAAAACCGGAGATGATAGGGGACCCTGGAAAGTTCATATTCATTGTCTGCTCATTGTAGTTCTGTCCAACCTTCAAGGAGATTGATGTCAAATTTCGTGGACTGTTATGAATTATTCTATGTGGAAAGGATTAAGGATTATCAGTCTAGTGGTTCCTCTTCGACTTGGCCAAAATTGTTCTGATTTAGTGTTTCAATGGGTAATAATGTATGCAGTACAGCTACCAAGAATGTGTTCTTCGATTTAGATGACTGATTGAAATGAGTGAAGTGAAACACATCTTTGTTCAACCAATGGACTTCACTGGACGTATATATGCTTTTTCATATAATGCTTTCCTTTAGCGTATTTACAATACATTGAATGCATATAGCCTACTTGAAGTAAATAAAATTGTCAATTGCCTATGGATGCATCAGAGGTATTATATATGTTCATGACCAGCCATCCCAACCTTTCTTAGTTCTTTGAAAGCAAGTATGGTCTCTGCATCAAAACCGCCTGCAAACTGAATATTCTGAATGTTAGCAGTGCAGATAAAGACAAAGAGACATGATATTAGGACGCGTTTTTTCTTACCTGGTGTACCCGATAAGCAAACCGAACTGCCTGAAGCAGGGGATTTTCGTCTCGTGAGCATTCGTTCAATTTGATCTCTTTAGCTATCCTTTTCATGTATTCATTTGCAAGTCTCAGTGAACTTAGCTTCATCTGCAACCATCAAGGAAATTAGGATTTGCAAGCAATTGTTGTTCTCTTATTTAATGTGGAATTCAAAGATGTTTGCAGATCTTGTTAAGTATTAGAGATCTATCCTCGGCTGCCTTATGTTGTTATATCCAGACGTTTATATCCCCCAGATTACAATTTCACACAAACTACTGGTTTGAGTTTCTTCTGAGGTCTAACAGATAATTAAATGACCGATACCAACCTGACCAATGAGCCCATTATCCGTCATCCATTCCCAGGGAATTTGAAATTTCCTGTACTTCTTGCTTGTACTTTCGCTAATCCTTTGTACATCGTTAATACTTTGCTCCAACCTGCAGATTCAAAATTTGATAACATGATTAACTTAATAAGCTTAATAATCGATGAATAAACTGTTAACTTCTCAAATATTATTTTGTTACTTGCTCGCCTGTCTTGCAATGATTGAGCTTTTCTTAGAAACTGATTATATGATTCTTTGGGACTGTCCTCAAACGATAGAACTTCAATTTCGAGGTTCTTAAGATCTCTGTAGCTGAAAGCAGCTTCCCTCATTGCATCTGCTTTTCGTTCTGGCCATTGTGGAAATTGTTTCAGAACTGCTCTTTCATCAACCAACGATGATAGCTCCTCATCCAGCCATTTTACGAATGCTTCCACCATTGAAATATCTGTAAAAGCTGCATTTTCAATCTCTTTGATTAAGAACTTGATGAATTCTCCCCGAGTTTCAACATCCGATTTTATCTGTGACACGATCATGAATGTATCATAGTTCAGTTTTAGTAATTGGACTGTTATTGATGGGTTCTCTAAATTTAAATGACAAAAACTTACAGATGAGAGGTAAGCTGAGCGATTTTCAATTTCTCCAATCATGTTGTTGGTAAATGCAACTGCGGGAAGACAAAATCCTGACGGGTTGATTTTGCTCTCCATATGAACGTCTCTCCTTGTAAGTGAACGGTATAGCTCCACTACTTCTGGTACCCGACGCACGGCTTTGGATCCAATCAGTGATGTTGATGGTGGCGGAGGTGGTGGCGGCGGTGTTGCTGGCGGTGATTTGTTTCTCATGGCTTCCTTGAATGAAGGGCTAGTAACTAAATCAGGCACTCCTCGGGTTTCGAATGATCTAGATGTTTCCCTTTTGGCTGCTAATTGAAGGTGGTCTTGCGTTGGACTCTGTTTCAGTTTCACCATTGCTAGACTCTGTTCTTCTGATTTCTTCTCAGGGGATGCATCTATTAAGGTAGTATCAAAGGAGTTTCGAGGCTGTAAATTCTTCCAGAGCATGGATTTCATCTCATTGTTGTGAGCTCTGAGGGAAATTAACCATGCTTTAAGACGGGCGATTTCATTGCTGAGTTCCTGATTTTGTTTCTCAATCAAGTTATTTCTTGCCATAGAAGCTTGTAGCTGTCTCTTGAGGAAGTTGATTTGAAAACCTTCATCATCTTGCTGCATTCTTCTATTTCTTCTTCACCACTAAAACTAAAATGGGGAAATAGGAGATGACATATCCATATAATTTTGCTTGATTTTTCTTCTTGATAGATGTTGTCTTTGCTTATGAAGACAAATTACTTGTAATATATGAGGCACGTCAGATTGCAAAACTTCATACGTGTTTGTTAGTGTTTATGACTAGAAGTATTTTTACATTGAAATAACAATTTTTTAGTTTATAATTATACTATACATATTTTTTTAAGAAGCACTTGCATGTATTTGAAAACATATTCATTTAAATGAAAAAATATTTTAGAAAATACTAAAATATGTTTCTTTTTTAGAAACATTTAAGTATTTTCCCGTACCAAAATATATTTTAAACAATAATATTTATTAAGTACATCTGATTTGAAATAACATATTTTAATACATCCAAGCGCTTTCAGAACAAAGTTTTCCTAAACTTACCCTTCAACTGCCAACGCGTGAAACTTGCAAAACGTCTGCTTCTTCTGTAAGTTTGAGAAGCAGATTCAGAAGTTAGGATTGTGTGGTATAGTTTCATTTCGGAAAGGTTTAGCTAATTTGTGTTGGACTGTTGAAGAAAGAATCTTTTATGGTGTGAAATTAATATATATTATATATATTTTTTTACTTTTTGCTTTTGAAGCAATGTGAAAGAAGTAGACTGTTGATAATTATAGCTTACCAGTAAATGTTCTTTACTTAGTAATTTTACTAAAT
This sequence comes from Datisca glomerata, assembly GCA_003255025.1. Lineage (NCBI taxonomy): Eukaryota > Viridiplantae > Streptophyta > Magnoliopsida > Cucurbitales > Datiscaceae > Datisca > Datisca glomerata. The sequence goes on from QANY01002751.1 coordinate 2,258,314, forward strand.
ATGTGAATAAAAAAAAATAATTATGGGGAAGTAAATTAACAAGTAAATGATAATTATGCAACTACGTTATGGGGAATTAAAGAATCTATAATCAATTTACGTTTTTTTAAATTATGGAAGAAAGAAAAATAAAATGGGAATAAAGTTGGTTTTGCATATTTTTTTATGGGTTTGTTGAGAATCAAAAATTCAGTATTACTTGCTGGGAGGTTGATGGCCATGGACATGTTTGAGGGCTTTGAATTCTGTATTCCCTCCAAGCAAGGGCCCGGGGGAATCATAGCCAATTAACCTGCAGATTAGTCCAAGTTTAAAATTAACAGTATGAGTCGATGTCACCACAAGAATTAATAGTATGAGTTAATATAATAATTAAATCTCTACCCTCACAATATAATATCATGAATAAATTGTAATATCTCCGATCTCTTTAAATTTTGTAACTTTGAAAAAAGAAAAAAAAATAGTTCAATAATTAATTGCAATGCATCACGCTATCAAAAGTCTCCAGCATTATACATTATAAATCACAAAAAAAGTGATAGGTATTAAGGGTAGGTGTTAAATTTAATTGAAATGATGGGGGATGGTCCTTCAGCCATTTATTAAGGCAGATGCCAATAATATTTTTGACATACTTCTTTCAAGAATGACCCAAAAAAAATATTTCAAGATTCTTGATACAACAGATTTTAAGTAAATCTCATGTGTTATATTCTCCTCCTCTTTTACTTTTATATTTGCTACACAGTCTTCATAAGGTTCATTTATCTTCACTGAACAAGGAAAACAAACTATACATTTTCTTTAGAAAGTAGATGATAATCATAAATACATCCAAATAGTTAGAATTTAAGTTATGCTCAAGACATTATATCAACATTGTCTAAGCTTTTACCTAATTACAAGTCATTGCACACCACCTAATAGAAAGGGAATCAAACTAAGTAACGTTGGATTCTTAATCCACCATTGGATTTATGTGTAAAATAATTATGTTGTTGCAGATTGTCAAATAAAATTAAATTCAATTAAAAGTGATCTACTAAAGTTTGAATAATTAGAGTTTTAATGTATCCGATAGGTTGTGAACTCTTTAATGTGCAAGAGAATTATCTATAAGTGGTTATGTACCTCAGGTCACACAATAACGAAAAACCATTATATTCTTCCTAATATCCTATCGTCAGAAAGAAAACTAAGAGGTTTTATCAAAGGGGGCACTCAGATAGATAATCGTGTAGATCTGAAAGGCCAACCGCTCGGCTCTAAATAACAATCTATCGTCATGGATTCAGGTACACTTCCGCTCTATAATTGTTTTGATTCTTGATGTGTTCAATATGAGATCTTGGATTTTATTGAGATACGGTTTACACCGAAAAGATTTTCAATCTAACAAATGGTATCAGAGCAACTCATGTTGAATCATTGATAATCGATCTATTAAGCTCTAGATCCATGATTATAGGTGTTTTTTGTGTTTACGTTTCGGTATCCTTGAATTTAATATTTGTTTGACAATGTATTAGATTTGAGAACAATTTTTTTGGTATTTTTGTTTATTTTTGGAACAACCATAAAGCGGTCTCACAATCACCGGTGAAACTTGATCGGCGCGGCGGTTTGGCCGCACCGGCAAGGAGAAGTTAGGGCATTGGCCACGGCTGTCTGAAGGAGAAAGTCGTGGCTGTTAAGGAAACCCGCGGCCTTGGCCGTGATGGTAGGCAAGAGTCGCGGCCCAGGCCGCGACTGTAATGGACACTGCGGCCTTGGCCGCGGCTGTCTGCCAGAGCAGCGGGCTTGGCCGCGGCAGCAAGGACTGGTGGCGGCCATGGCCGCTAGCCATATAAGGTGAAAACCCTAGGGTTGGACACGGGCCGGATTGATCCAACCCATGAGCAGTAAAAAAAATTAAGTCTAAATGACTCTAAGCTAGCCCACAGCCAATTTTGGGAGGGTATCCCAGCCCTCACACTTTTTTTAATCAATTCTTGATTAATTTTATGAATCAATTTTTAAATTAAGTTTTAAGGATTGTAAAATTTAGTTTTTTTAATTTAAGAACTTTCAAAATAGATTGTTTTGATTATTTTCAGTTTTTTGGGTTATAATAATTTCAAAAAGGATTATCAAATGGATTGTTTTGATTATTTTCAGTTTTTTGGTTAAAATATTTTCAAAAAAATTTCAAAGTGTCGTAAAATTAATTGTTTATCAATTAATTTAGGGTCTAAATTCGGTACAATTTTAAATCCAAACATTAGTATGTCATATATATTTTAAGATGAATTAGTTAAAGCAATATGTTGCCAAAGTGGCTTCTCTTGTGAAAATTAGTTTGTCTTGAAATATAAAAGGTTATGTGTGCGTGTAACTTATGGGAATATTTATCATCCCAAAGGAAGATAATTATTTGACAGAATTACATGTGTTTCTGTGGTAATAAATACATGATGATTATTCGGTTTTACATGTGAACAATAAATCAGCCCAAATGAAGATTTCTTGTTTGACATGTTATTTATCATCAGTGTTTGATTACTACACCAAGACATCACTTACAAGTTAATATTTTTTTGCCAAAATCATAATATTAATGGAGTGCCCGGTGTCTTGAGATGGGTTATTTGTTACTATTGTTTGAATTATTATTGTTATTTGGAATTTATGTGAGCTTAATTTATTTATTATTTTCTGTTCAGTTATTACTCCTGCTAGTATCACGGCCAACATCAATTCAATTCCATTTCTAAATGACTCGAACTTCAAGTCCTGGAAAGACAATCTCTTGATAGTTCTTGGAGTCATGGATCTCGATTTTACGTTAAAGATTGATTCTCCTGCACCTCTTACGGATAAGAGTACCTCTGATGGTTAGAGGGAGATGGAAATGTGAGAGAGATAAAATTGCATGTGTATGCTAATCATGAAGAAGGCCATTCCAGAAGCATTCAGGGGCAATATATCAGAAAAGATAACTATAGCTAAGGATTTCCTTGCAGACATTGAAAAGAGGTTTGTCAATAACGAAAAGGAAGAAATTGGTACGCTCTTGTCAGACTTTATTTTAAAAAGGTATAAAGGTAAAGGTAATATCAGGGAATACATTATGAAAAAATCTCACATTGTTTCGAGGTAAAAACCACTAAGGCTTGAACTCTCTGAGGACTTGCTTGTGTATTTGATTTTGATATCCCTTCCAGCACAGTTTAGCCAGTTTAAGGTGAGCTATAGTTGTTAAAAAGAGACTTGGTCTCTGAATGAACTCATCTCACACTGTGTTCAAGAAGAGGAAAGAGTGAAACATGATAAGACAGAAAGTGCTTACCTGGCCTCTACCTCTAAGGATAAGGGCAAGGGAAAAAAAAGGAAAAAGGATAAGGAAGCTGCAGATACAGCACCGCCTAAGAAACAACAAAAGAAACCGGTAAACTCAAAAGGTAATGGTTGTTTCTTCTGTGGAGCTGAAGGGTAGAGGAAGAAGCAATGCACCAACTATCACGCTTGGCGTGCTAAGAAATGTATGCTTCTTAATTTGGTTTGTTCTGAGATTAATTTAAGTTCGATTCCTAGACACACATGATGGATAGATTCTGGTGCAACAACTCATATCAGTGTGTCTATCCAGGGTTGCCTGAATTTTTGAAAGCCAAATGATGCTGAAAGATTCATCTACGTAGACGATGGCAAGACGGCTAAAGTTGAAGCAATAGGAAAATTTAGATTATTATTAAAAACTGGACATTATTTGGATCTTGATGAAACTTTTATTGTACCGTCCTTTAAACAGAATTTGATTTCTATTTCTGTTTTAGACAAAGCTTGTTATGTTTGTTCTTCTGAAAATGAAAAATTTGGTTTGTTTCGTGATTCAATTTCAGTTGGTTCTGGTTTTTTATCAGGATATAATAATCTTTATTTACTTGAAACAATTGCTTCATTTAAAGAATCCCTACAATTAAGTACACAATGTACTAAAAGAAAATTAACCAGTGAGAATTCAGGTACATTATGGCACAAGAGATTAGGTCACATCTCCAGACGGAGAATAGAGAGACTTGTGTCAGACAAAATTCCCGGTTCCTTAGATTTCACAGATTTTGACATTTGTGTTAATTGCATAAAAGCAAAACAAACCGATAAAAAGATATTTGAAGCCAACAAGACTCAGGACATCTTAGAACTTATTCATACGGATATTTGTGGGTCATTCTCTTCGGTGGCTTAGAATGGTCAATAATATTTTATAACGTTCATAGACGATTATTCTAGATATGGCTACATATATCTCATTCATGAAAAGTCACAGTCATTGAACGTGTTCAAAAATTTTAAGGATGAAGTTGAGAATCAAATTGATAAAAGGATTTAAAGCGTCAGATCTGACCGTGGTGGTGAGTACTATGGCAGATATGATAACTCATGTGATCAACGTCCAAGACCGTTTGCTAAATTCCTAGGGGAATACGGTATCATCCCACAGTACACTATGTCGGGTTCGCCCACTATGAATGGTGTTGCTGAAAGACGAAACAAAACGCTTAAGGACATGGTCAGGAGTATAATTAGTCATTCGACTTTACCATAATCACTTTAGGGTGAAGCACTTAAGGTTGCAGCATATATCCTTGACAGAGTTCCAACTGAAGCGACTTCCAAAACCCTATATGAGCTTTGGACCGACAAGAAACCTAGTCTAAGGCATTTGCACGTTTGGGGATATCCAGCTGAGGCAAGGCCATATAAGCCTACTGAAAAGAAATTGGACTTATGGACGGTGAGTTGTTATTTTGTTGGATACTCTGAAAGATCCAGGAGGTATAAGTTTTATGATCCCACAACCAGGTCGATTTTTGAGATGGGAAATGCCCAGTTCTTTGAGGATGCCGAGTTTGCAGGGGGAGATACAGTTTGAGATTTTGTCCTTCAGGAGGAATATGTTGATATTCCCACAGGTGTTATTAGCATTGATCAGGACTGTGTCCCTGACATTCCTCATGACAATATCGGAGAAACTCTCATTCAAGATATTGTTCTAGAAGAACAAACTCTAGCACTTCAAGAACCTATGCCATTAAGAAGATCCACTAGAGAGAGAAGAAGTGCAGTGCCAGATGATTACATTGTATTTCTCTGAGAGCATGAGGTTGAGATTAGTGTGATGGAAAATGATCCGATCAACTTCCGTCAAGCCGTGGAAAGATCTAACTCTCAAAAGTGGATCGATGCCATGAATGGAGAAATTAAGTCCATGAAGGACAATGACGTATGAGATCTTGTTCCATTACCAGAAGGTGCGAAACCCATTGGTTGCAAATGGATTTTTAAGATCAAGAGGGATTCGAAAGGTAATGTGAAAAGATACAAGGCTCGTTTTGTCACAAAGGGCTTTACACTGAAAGAAGGCATTGACTATAAAGAGACTTTCTCTCTAGTTTCTATGAAAGACTCTTTCAGGATTATAATGGCATTGGTAGCGCATTTCAATCTTGAGCTGCATCAGATGGATGTAAAGACAGAGTTTCTCAATGGTGACATTGAAGAGACGGTATATATATGGGGCAACCAGAAAATTTTGTGTCGGGAGACCCAAAGAATATGGTTTACAAACTTCAGAAATCCATCTATGGACTCAAGAAGTCATCTCGACAATGGTATTTCAAATTTCATCAAATGATCATCTCGTTCTATTTTGAGATGAATTTAGTCGATGATTGTATATACCATAAGTTTTGTGGGAGCAAACATATTTTTCTGGTATTATATGTGGATGACATTTTACTTGCCAGCAACGATATAGGCTTATTGCACGACACCAAGAGATTTCTAGCTAAGAATTTTGAAATGAAAGATCTTGGTGAAGCCTCTTTTGTATTATGAATCCAAATACACCGAGATCGTTCTCAGGGTATTCTAGGATTATCACAAAAGAGCTATATCAAAAAGGTCCTTAAAAGATATGGCATGCAAGACTGTAAACCAGGTGATACCCCTATAGTTAAGGGAGACAAGTTTGGTCTCAATCAGTGCTGTAAAAATGATTTTGAGGAAAAGGAAATGCATAAGTTTCCCTATGCCTTGGTAGTGGGGAGTCTAATGTATGCTCAAGTTTGTACACATCCTAATATTACGTACGTGACTGGGATGTTGGGAAAATACTTAAACAATCCAGGCATAGACCATTGGAAAGCAGCTAAACAGGTCTTGCGGTACTTATAGAGAACAAAAGATTACATGCTCACGTTTTAGAGGTTGGATTAGATTGAGATTGTTGGATATACTTACTCCGATTTTGCTGGATGCCAAGATAATATGAAATCTACGCCGGGCTATATTTTTCTGCTTGCTGGAGGTGCTATCTGCTGGAAGAGTGCTAAACAGTCTCTTATAGCTTCTTCTACCATGACAGTAGAGTTCATAGCATGTTATGAGGCGTCTAATCATGGAATATGGTTGCGGAATTTTATCACGGGGTTGCGCATAATGGATAGTATTCGGAGACCACTAAAGATATTTTGTGACAATAAATCAACAGCTCTTTATTCTAATAACAATAGGAGCTCGACAAAGTCAAAGTTCATAGACATCAAGTTCCTGGTTGTTAAAGAAAGAGTTCAGGGTGGACAGTTGTCTATAGAGCACATCAGAACAAACTCCATGATTGCGGATCCGCTTACTAAGGGATTGCCACTCAAGGTGTTCATGAGTACACTGCTCACATGGGTGTCATATCAGTTAAGGATATTCAGTTCTAGTGGGAGTTTGTATTTTATTTTTAAATGCTCTTTTTTCATGTAGACATATTTTTCAGTTATTTTTGGCAAAACATAATTATAAGGTTTTAACACATAGTCTGAGGGGGAGATTGTTGGATCCTCAATCCAACATTGGACTTACGTGTAAAATAATTATGTGTTGCAGACTGTCAAATAAAGTTAAAACTCAATTAAAAGTGATCTACTAAGGTCTCGATAATTGAGGTTTTAATGTATCTGATAGGTTGTGGACCCTTTAATGTATAGAAACTTGAGGGTAATTTCTATTTTTATGATTGGCTAAAATAGAAATACTAAAAGATGAATTATCTATAAGTGGTGATGGTCCCCAGGTCACATGATAACGGAAAACCATTCTATTCTCCCTAATATCCCATCGTTAGAGAGAAAACTGAGAGTCTTTCTCAAAGGAGACTCTCAGATAGATAATCGTGTAGATCTGGAAGGCCAATCTCTCGGCTCTAAACAATAATCTATCGTCTTGGATTCATGTACGCTTCCTCTTTATAATTATTTTGATTCTTGATGTGTTCAATATGAGATCTTGGGTTTTATTTAGATACGGTTTACACTGGAAGGATTTTGAATCTAACAAGTAAATCTAGCAACAAGATCAGAAAATAAAGATGAAATCCTCTGATCATTGCAACTTCCCTTACTGAAAAAATCAACCAAGACTTTGCAATCTGTCTCTAATAAAACATCACACCATTTTTCTTTTTCAGCAAGAGAACAACCTTCCTCTAAAGCCAAAAGCTCTGCATAAAGAGGACTAAAAGCTTTCATAGTTTTCCTACCTAAAAATGAGACATCACCAAGTTAGTTTCTAGCAACAATAGCCACTATAGCGGAGCAAGGAAACCTGGTAAAGCTGCCATCGCAATTGATCTTCATAACACCTCTTGAAGGAGGTCCTAGATATTAGAAGTGGTGGATAAACGACTATGAAGCCCATTCTCTACTTTATTAGAACATGATTAGCCTGGATATAACAATTAGCAGCACTAATTTCCTTATTAACAGTTAGGACAAGATTAATAACTTCCTTATTAAAGACAAAGTTGTTCCTTTCTTTCCAAATATGCTAGCAAACAAAACAGAAAACAGAAGTTAGAGAAGAGTGATTAGTAGAGTGAGAGTTTAACTCTGAGATTCTTCAAAGAAACCAGTCTTTAGAAACATAAGGTTGAGCATTAGGCTTAAACTGCAAAGGAGAGAGAAACCACACTTTATTAGCCCACTCACATCCTTTAATAATATGCTCAATAGATTCTTGATCCTGATTATAGATTGGGTATCTGTCATAGTCAATGAGTCTCCTTCTGTGAAGGTTTTGTTTAGTAGCTAACAAATTTTGCGAAGCCCTCCAGATGAAATACCTGATTTTAGAAGGTAATTTTAAGTTCCAGATAAGCCTCCAGAAATCGTTGCCAGAATTAAAAGATGAAATATCTTATTTTAGGTGGATAAGCTCTTTGCCTAGACCAATTGCTTCAATAAGGTCTTCTTCATAACAGACCCCCGAAAAAGTTTCCATTTTGTTTTCATAATTAACATAACTGCTATAACGGAAACATCAATAAAATAATAACAAAACCATATTTTTAACGTGGTTCGGTCAACATACCTACCTACACAATTTTCTCATTATATCACTAGCATTACAAACTCAACATTGACTTAACATCACCTAACTCAAATCTAAACTCCACACACACACGCGTGCACACACAAATGAATAACTATCTTAGACAAAAGTCACCACTTATCGATCGGATTATATGCAACCCACAAGTTTAGAAACCATCTTCAGCACAGGCAAACTCCTATGACTAGCCTCTCAATGTCATGGGGTATTCCCTCTTGGATGGAGGCCTCTCTCACATCACAAATTATCATATATCTCTTAGGGCAGAGCCTCCTCACAATTTGAGATGCTCTATTTGTTGGAAAACGCGGCGCAGGCACAACAGAGGTGTTTAAAAAAATTAATAAAAATGAATCTTTTTCGATAAAAAGAAAAACAATTTAATTAAATTATTTGTTAGTTCACAAATAATAGATTTAGTTGATCCAAATTATTATCTAATAATAATTTAATTATCTAATTTCATAAATTATATATTTTGTCTCACTTATCGATAATTAAAAAAAATAATCGATGATTATTTATATATATAATTTCTGAAAATTATATTTATATATATTAATAATCTAATTAATTAATTTTTATTTAATTAATCACACATAATCATCTCATAACTATGTACTTGCCCCATAATAGAAATATTTTTGCAAGTTAGTCCTTTTCTCATGTCTTAAAATATATCACACCCTACACTACGTATTATAGATGTGACTTTGCGACCATGGATCTATAATCCTAAGCTCTAATAAATCAAATTATTAATTAAACTCTTTAATTAAATAATCTTATTTATTAATTTCATTATTATTTCACTATAAATATGGAATTGCACTCTTAGAGATTATAGATTATATTTATAGAGTATTCTCATGTAGTACACTGATATAATCATTTCACATAGTTTTGTCCTCCAATTATTGGTTCGTAAATTAGAACATGTCAAAATTATCGTTTTACCCTTCTAGTTACATCTTGATCCTTAAGTACCATTAATCCACTAATAAATAGCTAATATATAATCTTATTATAAATTTGAGCTCAATAACCATTCAGTTTCAGAATTAACACATAAGAGAACCAATATCGATCTGTTATGAAATGTTGGATTTCAAATTTTGTAAGATCATGTTCACAATCATACATATCACTGAATCTCCAAAACAAAAGTCATTAGCCTGTTTTACAAACAAACCTTAACGATTGAATCAAAAAATCCAGTAGACATGTATAGGAGTCCATGACTACTTAGGATTCAGATTAATCTACATATGATCATCAAATTGATGTGTATTAAATCTTTATGATAAACAACAAGTTGATAACGATATTAATTCACATTAGTCCAGTCATATATAATCACATTATATAAAGTACATTAACTAATATGTATATCTACATCAATGATCTGGATTTAGATGACACGCATTCATAATACTTAGTCAACCATACTAGTAACCATTTATTAAAGATTTCATACTTTAACATGTTGCTGATAATTTTATTCATTATCTATGATCTTAATCCTCTCGTACTAATACAAGATCATAGTTTCATGAATGAATATGAAATTTTCAAATATTTATATAAATTATTCAACAATAATTTAGTAGAATAATTATAAGAAAAATGTAATCTTCATTGAATTTCATATCAAAATATCAATACGTATACTATAAAGGCATAACCCCCAACAATATCTAGGATAGAGCCCACTTTCACCATCTATCGATGCAGAACCACCAAATCCTGAACCAAAACCTCTTCTTATAGGCACACCAACAAATAATCCTAACTTTCCTATTCAAAATAAAATTCTCATTCAATACCATATCACACAATATCTTTCCTAAAAAATTCTCATTAATACAAAACTTCCTCGTCTAGGAATTTGAGGCATCAAATTCCTAATAGCAACCATGCCTAATTAGACTAGCATTTTCAAACACAAACTTTTTTGTTGTCCATAGTTTCCTTCACCATTATGGTCCACTTCTTGACTACAGTTTTGGGAACGTTGTGGATTTCAATTTCTACGGTGGTATCCACCATTGATGATAAGGAAAATTATGCTTTTTCTGTCCAATCAATTTTTAGACATCTTGTGCTATCACCTGAAATCGAATATTTATGTGCTTTCATTATGTCACAAGTTGTAAAAAGTTTTAATTTTTTTTATTAGTATCAGTTTCCGAAGTGTGATTCTCTCAGCAATCCTAAGGCACAGCCTCTTAATTAAGAGTTTTCTGCAGATACACCACGAGTAAATTAAAGGATAAATCTTCAGTCCGAAACTACGAGATAACATGACCCCAAGTTCGAATCTGTGATTTGAGAGAAACAAACCTTCAAATCCATAATGAGAGTTTGCGCTGCAGCTCAGGGTGTTTTTCTCATCTTGTGCTGTCACCTGAAATTGACAAAGATGCTTGCATAGCTCTTTAAGCTGACCAAGGAATCGCATGTGGGAACTGCTAACATGAAAGTCTATATATACACTAACGAACGCGATTATATCATAACACACCAACAGAAACGAAAAGATAAGTTTTTCTTACCCGAATGACTCAAGAGAAAGCTCACATAAAAGTTCTAATTGATTATGATGAAGTGTTGCTTGAACATCCTTTATCACATGTTGATAAACTTAACCAATCTGTCAACAGCAACCTTTTGTACTTCATGTGAACAAGGCTGCCAGTGTTTTCCTTAGTCATTTTGAACTCAAGTTGCCCTGATTTCTAGAGAATCGCAATCGTTATCATATATCAATGTTTCCTTGTCAAGAGAAGTTTTTTTTAATTATAGTTACTTTCTCGTTTGTGGGAAAATTTGGAACAGGGCACTTATGATGGGTCGACCCGAACTCATTATGAAAATGAACTATTGGTAGCTTTTCATGTAGAAAATTACCAAAGAAATTTATAAAGAAAATTTCCATGAGAAAAAACCATTTTTTGACATTTTAGAGTAAATCATTCCTCCAACATTGAAATCAAGTTTTTACATATAAAATTAATGGCAGTGGAGAGTTTGTTTAGTAATTTCCTACATGATTCGTCACCTTGATCCATTCCACTGTGTAATCAAATTAGTGTATTCGATTCTATAAACGAGATTGATATCAAAGCATGATCGTAATGTTTTTGTGCATATATGATTGACGAAAATGTATTTTGCGACACACTGTATTAGAATGTTATGTTAATCTATTAATAGATTTATTGATAATTTAATAGGTAGAGGTGGGTTTATTTGAAACTTGTTTCAAACCTTTTTCATTGTCATTTATATTTTGTTGGCAGTTTATATTTCCACCGTTCAATTTATCGATAGTTTCATGGTATCGTTTTCATTTTTTGCATTGTGAATGAAGATGCAGTGTCAATTTAATAAATGGATGGTAGGTACAATCGTTTTTCCAAAGTTCCTCTTTGGAAAAAAGAGATTTTTTACCATATTAAAAAGAAAAAGAAAGGTAGAAAGGGTGTTTTAGCTGTAAAAACATATATGACTAAGGCTTTTGATAGGGTGTATTGGTTCTTTTTAAGAAAGCTTCTTCTAAAAGTTGGTTTTAATGATATTATTCTAAACTGGATCATGCTTTGTGTAACTTCTGTAAACTATAGACTTATTATTAATGGCTGCCCTAGTGATTATTTTCTCCCTCATAGAGGCCTTAGGCAAAAGGATCCTCTTTTCCCTTACCTTTTCATTATTGTTGCCAATTGGTTTTCTTGTTGTTTGAATAACTTTATTAATAATGGCATGATTGATCCTGTTAAATTAAATAAGTCCTGCCCTCCTATTTCACACCTTTTTGTTGATGATTGTTTGTTTTTTTGTGAGGCTGATGATAAATCAAGCTACAATCTGAATTTGTGCTTATCTTAGTATTGTGAGGCCTCTGGTCAATGTATTCTTCGCCTTTGGTTTAGTAAGAATGTCACTCTTCCTAAACAAAAATTTCTTGCTGACATTCTTGGTATCTCCATTAGCTCTAAGAATGAATATTATTTAGGCCTCCCCACTTATTGGAGCTCTTCTAAAACTGCTCTTTATTCTGCTCTTCTTAAAAAGATGGATACTAGAATTTCTAGATGGAAATCTAGTTTGTTATACTTAGGCGGTAAGGAAGTTCTCTTAAAATCCGTTGCTCAAGCTCTTCCCTCTTATGCTATGCACATTTTAAAATTGCATAAGTCCATTTGCTCTAAGCTTCAATCTGCTATTTTTGACGGTTGGTGGGCTAAAGATAATGGTTATAAAGGCATAAGGTGGTGCTCCCAAATTATACTTTACAATAGTAAAATTAAGGGTGGCTTAGGCTTTAGAGATTTAGAGGCTTTCAATGTTGCACTTTTGACTAAACAAGCATGGTTAATTCACAATAATCAAAACAGTCTGTGATCTAGAGTTCTTAAAGGTTTGTAGTTTTCTAACTCTTCTTTTCTTAATGGTGGTTGTCCTAAGAGTTGCTCTTGGGTTTGGAAAATTTTGGAGAGTTGGTAATGGTTGTAATATTAATATTTGGAATAGTAGTTGGATCCCAAACTACTTTGTAGTGCTAAAATCCCCCCAAAAATTAAAATTTCTTTTGGAGAATCATGTTAAACTTATTGCCTACTAGAAGCAACCTTGAATATGGGAAGATTATTTGTGATAGCATTTGCCCTATTTGTGGAAAAGAAGAAGAGACTATTGATCTTCTTTTATTTGGCTGTAAATGGGCTAAAGGGGTCTGATTTATTTTGCTGTACTTGCTGGTTTATATGGAAGGAAAGGAATATTTTCTTTGAAAGTAAATTATTGAGTCCTTCTGTTTTCCGTAATGCTTGCAATTATTATTTTGAGTATTGTAAAGTAAATAATCTGCATATCCCCTTTTCTTCTCCCATTGTCAATTCTGAGATGTCTTCTTGCTCTGATATTCTCCTTGGTACTAGCAATCATAATTTGGATATCTATTGTAACTTTATCAGTATGTGTTCTAGGGTTTTTTTTATCTAGAAATTCTGCTTTTGACAGCCTTAATAACTACCCCTCCCCTAATAGTTCTCTGAATCTTTTTAGGCTCAAGTCTAAGAGTAAATCTAAGGCCTGCTTTAATGATATCATTCCTAGTAAGCATACTGTTAAGGATGATCATTTATGATTAACCTGTGAAGAAGTGTTTTTTCAGACATGAAAGCATTTCACATTTGGTGTTTTCTGTGTGATTCATTTTCAGTTCATCACTATTGTTTTGAAAGAGCATTTTTTTAGGTCTGTTGATAAGTCCACCGCTTCATATTTGGCTCTTTTAAATTATCACTCTATAAAGAATTTTGTAATCAATTGCATAATCTCAATCTGTAAATCGGTAATTTTTTAATCGGTGTAAGTGACTAATTCGCAATTTGGTTGAGATTTCGAAAGAGAGTTTGTGAATGGTGGAATTCGTAAAGTTAGGGTTACGTTTCAGAATCTTTATTCAAAAATTTATTTAAACTTGATCAATATTGTTTTTGGTTGTACGTTCGTGTGTTTTTGGATTAGTTGGCATGAAAAAACGTATATTTGATTTATAGAATATGACATTTAAATCTAAGTATTAATCATATAAGTTCTTCAAATGATATAAATGATTTGTATGTTAGTACATAAGATAGATTGAAATCCAAATTATGAAGGTCGCATAACTTATACCATGGATCTTCTAAGTATAAAATGAATTCACATCACAAGATAATTGAACATGTAGTACATTGGAGTAAAATGTACAACAAAGTATGAAAATGGGCCTTGAAATTGAGATAGATATATGTAAAATTCTTCTCAATTCCTTGTCAGACTCATAGAATGTAGATAAAGAAGAGATCATGAAAAAATATTCTTCGAAACAATACTGGAATATTGTAGAAGATCTCATATCAAGAGAGGAACGCAATATAAGCTATCTGATTCGTCTATTCGTTGCATTATCGTAATTTGTAAATCTTCGGAGCGCATGGTTGGACCTTGGCATAGGCAAGAAGGGACATTCACTTAATGAAGTCTCATGCTCAAGTCTTGAACACATTGTGATGTCATTATTAAAAGATTAAGTTTATCTTTTAAAATCCCATTTCTTTTGTACATTTAGTGTTTCTTTTTAACAATATATTTGAACTAAGTAAGCTGATATGTATACTATAATTTTTTAATTTGTATGTATACTCTTCATGATATTAACTGGGTGATAGTTATGATAAGTGAGATTCTCATGTGTTAAGTTTTGGGCATATAAACTAAGCAATGGAGATTTAATATTTTTGTGTAGGAGATGATTGTAGGCGATCTAAACTTTTGATTTCATGCTTAATATCACATTGCCATTGACTTAATAGAGTTTGCCATAACATTAAGTTTTGAATGTGTGTTTTCTTTTGAAGTGCTAATAATTATATGTGCTATTGTATTTATATGTTGTAGTTAATATGACTTCCATATCTAAAAGCGTAATAGTTGAACTTAACAACGGTGATACATTGAATGATGATAATTTGAAATTTGGCATAAAACATTCAGTCTATTCTTGAGGAACAAGAAATTTCAGAATTTGTTGAAAATAGTATGACTGAACCTAAAAAGAAGAACATTAGGGAGATGAAATGCTATAACTGTGACATTTTGGGTCACTTTGCATGTGAATTCACTACTCCTTCTAGTGAACCCCATAAAGATAAGGAGCTTTCTAACAATACTTCCCATTATGTTTATGTATCTAGCTGTGTGTTACTGAATCTTATCCAGTGTAGACTATAGATTCAGGTGCCAGTGACCATGTAGCTAGAGAGATGGGAGCATTCATAGAGTATCACTGACTCCTAGTGGGAGAAAGATGGGTTTATGTACAAAATAACTCCAAAGTAAAAGTTAAAGGGATTGGCACCTACAAGCTTGAGTTGTGTGGTGGCCAAACTTTAATCCTTCATGTTGTCCTTTATGCACCTGAAATAAGGTGAAACTTAGCCTCTATTCCCGTCCTTTTAGGTTTAGGCTTCAATATTAATTTTATTTTAATTATGCAAACTTTTATATTTATATAATAAAAACTATGAATCTAGTTGCTTTTCAAATGGTTTTATTGTTCTAGACAGAGAACATAATAACGCAAGTAATGACTATTATTTTTCTTTAATAGCTCATTTAGTAATAATGTGATTGATGCTAGTATATGATATTCTAGATTATGTCATATAGGGAATGACATAATGAATAGACTTGCTAATGAGAGTCTATTAGGCTCACTTGTAAAGATTGAGTTGCATATATGAGAGCATTGTCTTACTGAAAAGATAACTAGAAAAGCATTTGGAAAGGAAAAAAGAGTCTAATATCCATTGCAATTAATTAATTCTGATATTTATGGTCCTATGAATGTGAAGACGAGGCGAGAAGCTACATATTTCATTACTTTTTTATGATTTCACGCATTTTGGTTGTCTATTTAATCTCTCATAAATTTGAATCATTGGATTGCTTTAAATGATATGTAAATTTGGTTGAGAATCAAATAAATAAAATGATAATAACATTAAGAACAAACCGAGGTCGTAAATATCTTTTTGATCAATTCAAATAGTTATGTGATAAAAACGATATATCTAGACAATTAACTATTCCAACCCCGCAACAAAATGGTGTTGCAGAAAGAAGGAATATACTCTCAGATATGGTAAGGTCTATGGTGGCACAAGTAAGCTTACTCATTTTATATTGGAGAAATGCGTTGCTTACTGCTACATATATTCTTAACCGCGTACCTTTAAAATCAGTAACTTCCACCCCATATGAACTTTGGACGGGCATGAAACCCAATTTAAGTAATTTGGAACCTTAGGGGTCAAAAACTTGGACCCAGAGATAAGAAGTTCATTTGCATGAGATATTCTGAATACTTCAAATGATGCATGTTCATTGGTGAATAAATTGGTGAAAATTTTATTGAATTTGAATAAGGAGACACCTCATTTTCAGAGAATAAATTTCCTAGTAAAAGGGAAGTTAGTCAAGATCTCAGTCTCTATGTGATAGAAAATCCCAACACTAATATTTCTAGGGATTAGACATTTAAAATGAATGAGAATATGTCTCATCACCTTGATCTGAGTGAGAGTAACATTTCAACCAATGTTACAAATATGCAAGAAGATTGTTCATTATGGAGAAGTACTCATAAAAGTACTCCTCATTGACGTTTTGAAATCGAGGGAGAAGCTTTTATGATTGCCCCACATGATGAAAATGAGCCGAGAACTATATTAGAGGCTCTTTTCATCAGTTATAAGAGATCATTGGTTAAATGCAATGGAATAAGAAATGGAGTCAATGAGAATAAATCATGTCTGAGACTCAGTAGATCTTCCACCAGGCGCGTAAAGCTATTGGGAACAAATGAATTCTCAAAATTAAGCGCAATAAGGATAGATTCTTAGAAAGAAATAGGGCATGTTTAACAGCTAAGTGCTACACTCAACAAGAAAGAATAGACTAAAAGGAAACTTTTTCACCCGTTGTTAGGTTTGCCTCTATACGTCTAATTTTGGCTACCGTTGCTTAGCTGGATTTGGAATTACAGAGATAGACGTAAAACTGCTGGGTGAACTTGATGAAGAAATTAATATACAACAACATGAGAATTTTGTCGCAAAAGACCAAAAGCGCAAAGTATGCAAGCTTCCAAGATCAATATATGGCCTTAAAAAATATCTAGACAATGGTATATTAGGTTCACAGAGCCATAACCTCTTATAGTTTTATGATGATAAATGAATATCATTGTATTTACATCAAAGATGTTGAGAGTAATTTTGTAATTCTATCATTATATGTAGAAGATATACTTTTGGCTAGGAATGATAAAATGTTTGTCGTTACCAAAGTTGTCAGGATCATGATCCTACCTAGGATTGATGGAAGGGTATAGGATCGAGGATCGTAAGATCCTACCTGTAACACCCCAATAATAAAACTACCTTATTGATTATAATTTAGGAAGTGATATCCTCTTTAACATTAATTAAACATTTAATATGAAAGATATAGCTTAATTTAAAATATAATTTTATCAAATCCTTTATTTAAATTTATAGGTATTGAATTCAAAGTACTTAAATAATAATAAAAAATTTGCAACGGAAAATTAGTCAAATAACAACCAATAATTTTAAGCTAAATCATCAAAATAATAATAATTAATCATAAAGTAATTGTCTGAAATCTTCATTCAAACCATTCTACTGAGTCCAATTCGCCCGCAAGGTATCGTCTCGCAATTACTCCTCACCTGAAAATATTTAGAAACCACGGAATGAGTTAAAGTCCAGTAAGTAAGATCTTACACATACTCAGCAAACACATGCGCATTCAATTCTATTTTAAAAATATTTGTGTAAATATTTGTGTTTGACATACACTTTATAATCATTTTATCACTTTATTTCCTTTGCTTTCATTAATTTCGTCTCATTACATTCTTTCCCTACAAACTTGTCTCGTTCCTTTCTTTACCATTTACATTGCATTCATTTCTTTCCTTTATTCGCGAGCTCACTTGTGTAATGTTTAACCAATCAGAGGCAGTGGGCAATTATTACGGAACCTGTTCGACTACGGGGCCTGGTAGTATCACTCATTCACATTATATCGTTGGACAAGTCAAACGATCATCCATTCACATTATATTACTGGACGAGCCAAACGATCATCCATTCACATTAACCATTAACCATTGTCGGTCTGCCGGTCCCCCGCGTCCCATTTCTCGCTCACGTCTTTCATGGCATAAACACACACCAGGTGTTTAAACTTTTAATTAAATTGATTATATTCATACTACAAACCCTCATGTATATGTATGAACGTATTTACAATCATTAACATTACAATACAATTACATCACAGATAACATACATACAAATATAATTAAACATAATATCAAACGACATCACAATGATAAATCAATACAACATCGAAGTTTACAAACATTAAAGTATGCGGAAAATTTTACTTACTTGGCGTCCTTAGTAAAACCAAATGTCTAGAGAATGCTTCGAAGGGTCAACGCTCAAAGTGCCAAAACTATTAAATTTACACATTAAGATGTTTTATCAATTTCACATAGTCATTGAAAACATAAAACAAAATCAATTGTTTATGACATAGATGGTAGAGTGGAAAACTAAGTCACTGCTCAAGAATAAAACCCAAATATTTATATACTTTATAAGCACGGTACAAATCCAAACTCTAATAGCTTTATAAATTCATGATACTTCTTGTTTACTTGTTCTAGTTATAAAACATAGAACACAACTTATACTAGGGCTTTCTAAAAATTATAAAATTCATATAGTATGATCTTGAAAATGCTAGGGTTTCACAAATTAAATTTCATTAAATTTCGAGGTCATTTATGTGTCAAAACATGGAAACAAATTCGTTTCCTAAAACTGTTTCCTCTGAACAAAATATAAACTTTAAAAAATCATATAAAATCGTATACTTTGATTTATGACATAAAATATATACAGGATATATTTCAACATGTTAAAAAGATACCATAAAAATTTCAGACTCGAATTTCATCGTTTGGTATATGAAACATGAAGTCCATTCACAGTGTACAGAAAAATCCGAAATCCAGTTTTCATTAAAAATCATATTTTTTTTATTGAAAACATTTATCCCTTGTTGAAATTGATTCAAGAGACTTATATGAGTCATAAAAGAGTGTTAAAACTCATTATTATTCAGATCTAAATTAAAACATGTGAATCTAAACTTAAATATTTAAAAACGTTGAATACATTGAAATAAAAAAAGTTATGAATCACAAACTTTTATCCTTGCTTATAAGATAAAATTCTACCAAGAAATATTTTCATGTCCTCACAATAAGGTAAACACCAAGAGGTAGAAATAGACCTTGAATTTCTACAATTCAATTTTTCTTTGAGAAAGAGGGGTTCGTTGTGGGAGGGCTGCGTGAGAGAGAGGGTTGGAGATTGTGAGGGCTGTGAGAGAGATAGAGAGTATATAATAACTAGGTTATGGCTACACTAAGTTGTATAAGCTTATATGTATGAGTGAACAAAAGAAAGAGGGGGAGATCGTTCAAGAAGAAGAAGAGTAATAATAAATAGTGCTAGGGTTTTTTTAAGATGTAAGTAATATAGGTGTGAATGAGCTTAGAAAAATACAAATAATCTTAGTAAGTCAACAATTTTGATAACTAATATCAATTATATTAAAAGTATACTAGGCACATAATGAGTAGTTAGATCACCTCGAATCGTTTCTCTGCAAAATGTTTAATTAATATTCAAATGTTAAGTCAAATAATCATAGGATAATTAAGAGCAAAAATTAACAATTAAGCACATAATTTATTGCAAAATTAGTTGGGGTGTCACATTACCAATTGTCAATAATTTATTATTAAAAAGTAGATATATGCTAATGATACTTCAATATATTGAAGAAAATGATTATATAACACCAAATCATCTACCCATTAAATCAAATTAACGCCAAGTCATATACCTATTAAATAAAAATAACACCAAGTCATCTAAAACAACATATTATTAAGTTGAGTTCTCCTACTTTTAAGTTTTGAAAAAAAGAAATTTCATATAAAAAAGTTCAAGACAAGTAAGCTTAATAAACTTCACTTAATTGTTGTTTCAAACAATGAAAGATAAATAAATAAATATGTAGAGATAATTATTGATTAAATATGTTAAGATCATTACTATAATACATTAGGTTTGAGAGTGTTTGATCTATAATTTAAATTCAATAAGTTTGTAACAATATTAAAACTAATGTCTTAATATAATAAAATAGTGGTGGCGGAATTCATTCTAATTTTGATAAATTTAAGATGTGTAAGTCATAAAATAAATAAATGTTTGTATCATAAAATAGTTAAATGTTAATTAAATATAAAAAATATTCATTTTTACTACATAAACATAGTTGGTTCAGTAATTAAATGGTCATAGGTAAATCTTTGGTGCAAGGGTTCAAATCCCACCATCAATACATTTATAATTATTTTGTAAATAAAACAAAAGGTAGGATCAATGGGATCGTATGATCATATGCGATCCTACGATCCAAATCGTGATCTCGACAAGATCCTACTAAAATACGAGTGTAGTATGCAATTCGGATAGCTAAACCCCTGAAGGATCGTATGATCCAGATCGTGATCCTAACAACCTTGGTCATTACCACTAAGGAATATTTGTCTTCTCATTTTGAGATGAAAAGATATGGGTGACGCAACATTCATACTAGGTGTAAAGATATATCGAGATCGTTTGAAAAGACTTCTTGCTATGTAGCAAGAATCATACATTAAAAAAAATACTCGAACTATTTAATATGTGAAATTGCAAACTCATCGATACTCTAATAGAAAATAGTGAAATCTTTACTCAAGAAATGTGTCCTAGGACTCCAGAAGAAAAAGAGAGCATAAACGAGTCTCATATTCGAGTGTTATTGAAAATTTGATGTACGCTATATTGTGTACACACCATAATATTTGTTATGTCATTGGTTAGTTAGTCATTATCAATCTAATCCTGGGCAAGCTCATTGGTAAGTTGTCAAGAGCATTTTAATGTATCTTAAAGGTACCAAATATTTATGTTTATGTTATCGTGGAAATGATTTACATCTAATGGGTTACTTAGATGATGATTGGGGTGGAGACCTTGATGAAAAGCAAATCAACGTCATGATATTGGAGTAGCAAGAAACAGACATGCATTGTGTTATCAACAATGGTAGTGAAATTTATAGCGTGTCCAATTGTAGTGCAAGAGGCAATTTAACTTAGAAGATTTCTGCAACATTTATAACTTGTTTCTAGTGCATTGAAACTGATGACTATATTTTGTGATAGTCAAGCAGTCATCACTTATGCTAAAGGTCCAAAATATCATGGAAAAACAAAGCATAAAGACATTCAATATAATTTGTACAGGATATTACAGCTAAGTGTGGCAACCAGGCTGGCCCGACCGGTTCACGGGTCAGCCCGACCGGTTCACCGATCGGGCCTGGGTCTTTTCAGACGGTTTCGGGCCTAGCAGTTGGAATTTTAAGGCGGCCCGGAATGAACAGCTGAAACGGCCCGTTTCCCCTCTTTTAATGTGATTTAATTTTCAAAAATGTAGATGGGGAGAATTGAACCTTGGTGGAAAATATATGAAGTATATGGATTATCACTAAACTATGGAAGTCATGTTACTTTCTTATAATTATTATATTTTATTACTTTAAAATCTCAATAAAAAAACTTATAATAATAAGTAAAATAATTATTTTATTTATTAAATACATAAACTAGTGATATTCATATTCACGTAAAATTTAAAAATATAATAAATAATAAATAATTAATTTATAATTCATGTTAATCAACACAACAAAAACTACTATGAATATTAAATCAATATTTTTTTAAATTTTCATGAATCCAGTTTTTTATTGAATAAAATATTCATTTAAATTAATTAATTAAATAATTTATCTCAAAAGTATATTATTTAAAGTTTCGATAAAATATGTTAAAAGATAATAAAAATATAATTTAAATAATATATTTAACAAATATTTTATTGGTCTATTAATAAAGAATATGATTTATAAGAAAGAAGTTAATGGTTCAAATTTTACTACATGTATAATTGTTCAATTTTTTAGACAATATAATAGATTCACGGACCGGACCGACTCGGTCCGAATTATAACGAACTGGTTCAGCCAGTTTCACGGGTCGAACCGACCTATTTGCCATCTCTAATTACATGCTTACTTTTGACTTCTCCTCTGTAGTCGAATGATGGCTGATCCAACTATGAATCGAATGCCAAGAGCCTATTCTCTTCGCTTTCCTCGAGAAGTCTTCTTTCTGGCTTAGAGGATGATAGGGGAGGAAGGCTTGGATGGATTTCCTCAACAGGTTCAAACCCTATGTCAGTAGGAGGGTATAGGTAAAATGGGGTTTCATAAAGGCGCGTGGGTGTCAAGCCTCTCGTACTCCGTGGCAGAACGGGACATCCTGGTAGATGCTCAACTTGCTCGAGCAGAACTTCAGATATCTTCTTCGCTGTCTTCCCAACTGCAAAGGAGAAGTCAAAGTAAGCATGAGAAATGAGTAATTCGGTCAATCCTCTTCTAAGACCCAACTTACTTGTGGAACCCACGCGACGAGTGACCCAGTACGTAGGCTCTGTTTCTCGGGGAAGGCACTCCCAGCTCTCGGAGATGATAAACCAACAGTCTTTCCATGATTTGTACCAGGACATAATCTTACACAATCCCATTCCCTACTTCGGTCTATGTAGTTACTGTCAATCCCATTCCCTACTTCGGTCCTACTATTTATGTAGTTACTGTCGTGTCCCTTTGAGGAGACCTCGAGCTGGAACATATAATTATGAAAGTCATCCATGGTGAAGTTCTCTGCGTTAAGATGCCAAAGAACCTACACCCAATGAGGAGCCTCCACGAGTTTGGCAAGAGCTGGGGCAATGATATCCTAATTTAGGAGAACCATTCCCTTAAGAACGGGTGTAAAAGAAGCCTAAGCCCGCATTCTAAAGCGGCCAGGTATAGAGCTGTTCCCCCTCCTTGGGGATGGCTGAGCAGTTCACCTTCTTCGGGTAGCCTCATTTGAATATTGTCAGGAACATGGTACAAGTTTCTGATCACAACCAGATCTTTCCGTGAGTCTAGAAGGAATGCCGTCGAGGGCTCCGAATCCTTTGATTCACTGGAGCTCGCAGAGTCCTCCGATTATGAACAAGAAGTGCCCCCACGACCGCCGAGACTTCCTCCCCGGACCTAGGATGTCTAGGCATCTCAGAACTACCTATCTCGAACATTCTACAAGAAATAACCTTGGAGCACAGGTAATTCAGTAGAAAAGGTTCTCTACGCACGCAAACTCGAAAGACCAGGACTCAAAATGAGAGAATAAGCGATCGAAGAGAAGTCACTGCACCAACAATGGCAATTCGAAAAATCTACAGTTTGTAATGGGAAGAGGAAGAATGTGGCGACATGTATAGCCCACCATATACCTCATTCAGAGCCGTTGGATTCATCCAACGAACATGAGATGCACACTCCCAAGCTATGGGATAAGCTTGAACAACCAACTGTCACCTCATTCCCATGATATGTCCCTCACGACCTTTTGCACGCCAATCGTGAACATGCGCCACATGCTCACCCACGCAGGTCTCCTAAAGATATTTTAGGAGCAATGTCAAATCTCTAGGATGACACATATTGTAATATGATAAGTAATTTTTGTACATTTTATATCAATTATATTGATTAATGAATGTGATGTTATTCATTATTTTATTTTTGAAGCATAAACACATATATCTTAAAATAAAAATATATATTGTTAGACATTAATTGATTTACTATATTAGCGGTCACCTGCTTGAAAAGTGAGTTGAGATGAGACATTGTATGTTTAAATATTAGAAAAGTGTAAAGCAAGCGTAATTTGATTATGATGTCGCCTTGACAAGAGATCGAATTATTAATTTTATGGATCATAACCTGGTTGGTGGAAGTGATGCGAGAATTTATTATAGCCGCTATGAGAAGCGAGTTAATATGATCTCGAGTTAGGCGCGAAAAATATTTTTGTATCAACGACTGAGCTAAGATATTTATAATGATTAAATATAACTCGTAATAGACATACACTTTTTTTATGAAGAGAAAAGTACTATAGCATGTGTTCACACCACATGTAAATTTTTAAGGCTAAATAAAAAAGTGTGAGATAGAATCTCTACTCTCACATTGTATGAGACCGTTGAGGTATTTAAAATCTCATATTGTGCCGGATGTGACTTTTGACTATATTGTGAAATAACAACTAAATGTTGCTACTATATCATGTTATTTATGGTTATGGTAATTTGACATAACGAAACATGTCTAGGAAAGTAGTTTATTTAAAGTTAAGTTATATATGTAGGGAAGGAATACCTTTTTTTGTCTAAATCTATAGTGTGTTCACCGGTCGACTTACTATGTTGCCTCGTAATGGCTCGTACATGATTGTGAATACATGTTTTGATGAAGTCAAGTATTGCTCTTCGAAGGATTAAAGTTGTTTGGACTGATGTAACAAATACGTCTAGCATAGCGAGACAAGCATATATTCTTCAGTTTTGAAGTGTTATGTTATTTCTATCAAGTTCATAGTAACTAGCTCTTATATGTACTCGCAGGTCGCACGACCCATTTTGTCTATATGAATTAATTTTATGTGAATGGTTAATCATATGTGATTAAGTTCGTTCAATTTTATCATGTGCGAGTGAGAGATGTTGAAAAATTTAGATCTGAATGCCCATAATGGATCGACGTGAATTATTGTGAAAATAAATGATGGGTAAATTTTCACGTGCAAACTATCAATACAAGTTTATAAGGAAAACTTCCATTGGAAATAACTAATTTTTGACATTTCAAAGAACTTTTTTTTACCAAAAATAAAAAATTAAGAGATGAGAAAATCATTCCTACAAAATCAATGGCTCTTAAGTTATAGAATAAGTGAAAAGTTCGTTTATATAATTTCTTACACGATCTGACACATAATTCATTATTTCGATTCATTCCACTATACTCGATTCTATCGACATCTTTCAATATTACTTGCTCATTACTACTCTCTATATTAACTGTGTTTATCAACTCTCTGATGTTCTTTTTCCTTTGTATAAAATGACACTAATATTTATATATAATTTAATGCGTAAGGTCAACAACAAGCTGAGTAAAAACTGCTGATTGTAAAAGTCAAAACTACTTTCTACATACCTTACCAACACAAAGCTTCAATTCGTGGAAGTTAAACATAATAAATCATACCAACTTCTAGCAACGAAGTGTGAGGTACGTTCAGAATAACATCAGGTTGTCTGCAGTTCTTACTAAGAAAACCATACACAACATCTATAACAAGTTTCTTCAAAATAGACGATGATTTATTTGCCTTAGCAGCACAATGTCCAAATATATATGCCACCCCGCATTCTTTAGCTTTCAAAATCTGCATGGATTCATCTTTAAGGAGTGACTTGTCCACATGGCCATTAGCAGATTTCATTGTTCGATAATGACATGAAGACTGCATAATGCTGTCTCGAATGTTCGAGCTTGTGAAACCATGCTCCGGAGCTTGTAAGGCTTCAATGTCTGAGTTTCCGAGCTCTCCAGAGAATTCATTAGTCGTCTTCCAAACTCTTTCTTCCTCTGTTTCTACGTATTGGACTATTCCAGATACTAATCTATTTTCAAAGTTATAGTTTTCATGTTGTAGATCTTTGTAACCATACCTCACAATGCACCTAAACATGCCATACTCCTTAGGACCCACCCTACTAATGAACAATCTCTCCTCTTCACATACATAAGGAACTTGAACAGATTTGACACAAACAAAAACTAGCAACTGATGAAACGCAGGCAAATTCGTCACGAAATGACCGAAGACGGCTGGGATTCCCGTCACCAGGTTATTGTAAACGAGTCCAATTCCGGGGACCCGAACTATGCCGAGGCTAGGCCCTAAGGATAGTATCCTATTGATTGACACTTTGTTCTCAACATCAAATTGGTGCTTCTTCATTGTTCCATAGTTCCAAATGTACATTACACCCATAAAGATCAGAGAGAGCAAAAGAGGGATCCACCCCCCTTCAGGAACTTTAGAGATGGATGCTGAGATATAAAGCAGCTCTATTGATCCGAAAAACACGAGAAACACAATGGAATTGATTATCCTTTGCTTCCACACGATTAACATCACCAATACCATCAAGCAAGTTGTTACAAACATAACCGTGGTGACGGCCAGCCCTACAAACCCGACAGCAAATCAATGAAATTTCATTCATATAATCATATAACATGAATTTCTAGAGATAGTGCTAAGTTATATACCATATGCATGACCTATCATGTTCGTGTCCCGTAAACCGATTGTCACTGGTAAACAAAGGCACATTAGCATCCAATTGACTTCCGGAATGTAAATCTGACCGTATATTTTACTTGAAGTATGAACGGTTTTCACATGGGGAAAGCAGTTCAATGCAGAACACTGACTTATGATGGAAAAGGTAGCTGAAATTACTGCCTGACTTCCTACCACAGAAGCTAAAGTTGCCACGATGAACACCGGCCAAAATACGGATTCTGCATGGAAAGATTATAGCATTAGTACAAAGAAACGCAAAGAGTAAAAAAACAACTTGTTTTGGTACTTTATCAACTTCTTTGCCTGGTATTGATTTGTAGAAGCTTCTTTGAATGTCTTCATGGTGCTTTGAGAGGAATGCAGCCTCACCCATATATGCAAGGATCAGAGAGGGATATACTAGAAATGTGAAAGCTATCTGGATCAAGAATGCAATTCTGATAATTAGAGCAGATCTTAAGATCGTGTTACTGCAAATTGCAACATATCATCGAAATACCTTTATCGAGAGAGGAGAAAAATGCCCCAAATCGGCAAACATTGTCTCAACACCTGAGATAGATTCCGGGAGAATATAGAACTTAATTAACTCCAGGCAAAATTAAACCTCGAAACAGAACTGAAAAGATAAGAGGTACCTGTAATTGAAAGAACCACTCCCCCTAACGACACCCATCCTTCAAAGCCTGTGCTTTTAAGGAACTTCAACATGTAAACGGGAGAAAGTGCGTGAAAAATAGATGGGTTCCACTTGACTATATTGTACATCCCAATGCCACTAATGCACAAAAGCCATGCTGTGATAACTGGAGCAAACATGAAAGCAACCTTGTGTGTTCCTTGATGCTGAAGTGAGAAGAGCCCGACTAAGATAATGCATGAGATCATAACGACATAGTCTGAAAGAGGGATGTAAAAATGGTTTACTCATTTGATATAGTTTTTGAAGGCAATCTATAGAGAATGTAGTATTTGAAGAGATTGTTACATACTGTCATGGAGTTCTGTGAACTTAAGTTTGACTCCTGAGACTGATGAAAGAACTGACAGGAGAAATAAATGAAATGCAAGTAAGAAATCTGGAAAGTAGACCAAGTATAATTTTCATGAACTAAAAGGAGAGTAGGAGGAATTTAGTAACCACAATCCTTATATAAAGGGAAACATCTGATAGTTTCAACTCAATCTAACAAAGATCGCCAATAAAGCCAAAAACCTTTAGGTGGTGTTTGGTTAGATAAAATGGAATGTAATGTACTGTAATGGAAGAAACAACGGTGAGTTCCTCATAAATACCGATTCTTATGTTTAGTGACTAATTTTTTTTGCTTAGAAACGAAACAATTTTTGCATGGTTAAATGAAACCACATTCCCCTTTCTCATTCTTGTAATCCATATTCCATTCTTAACTCACATTTCCCACTCTTTCATTCTCTCGGTAGATCATCTCCTCCCATCTATATTTTATTTTTTTTCAAATTTCAATAACATTTCCGTTTCATTCCATTACATTACATTTCTTTGAAGCAAATACTACCTTATATTTTTTTCCAATTTCATATTGAATAAATATATAGAATGTGCAACGATATGTGGTTGAACTGCTTAAGTAGTCTCCTAGTAATCTTGACTGGTGCAGCAAAGATCAAAAGAGAAGCTACAAGGCCACACTAACTAAGCTACCTGATATTGCAGGAGTGAGGATTCCATCACCAATCGCCATACAGGTCCCCCAAAGAACAAAAATTAGCAATCCTTTGCGTAGTTTTGGATGCTTCTCGAAAGATGATTTCAGTGCA
Source organism: Datisca glomerata (assembly GCA_003255025.1). Taxonomy (NCBI): domain Eukaryota; kingdom Viridiplantae; phylum Streptophyta; class Magnoliopsida; order Cucurbitales; family Datiscaceae; genus Datisca; species Datisca glomerata. The sequence continues at coordinate 2,286,602 of QANY01002751.1, forward strand.
GAACTCTGCCATGTATCTGAATTTCCCTTCATGGCATATGTAGACAACTTTTCATCCATTGCCTCTTGATTTGGTAGAATGCTTAGTCTTGCATGTCTACAGAGAAGAGAGTACAATGCAAAAGTACCACCTGCACCAAGAGCAAGACGTTTGCATTCTTAAACAGTTTTTTCACTCTCCAAATATGCATCTATTGTTAGTAAGACTAGGTTAAAAATAATAACTTTTACTCTAAAACTAATTTTTGTACTCTCTTAAGACTAAATGACAAGACTAAATCATGTTTCATTGTTGGTGATGAAGTAACCAATGGAATGGGACGACAAAACTCTACCTTCGCCATTGTCATCAGCAGACATCACTACAAAAACATATTTGAAGAGAGCGATAACAGTGAACGTCCAAAAGATGAAAGAGAGCACCCCATAAATCTCTTCATCATTCTCATGGAGTCTCAATTTCCCGGAGAAAGTGGTTTTGTAGACATAGAGAGGGGAAGTACTGAGGTCTCCATAAACCACACCAAGACTTTGATAAGCCAACATTAGCACTGCTCTACAGGGCACATTCTTCAAATTCTGGTTCAGTTCATGAACAACTTAAAATTATAAAATGGAAGAATAAAAAGACTGGAAAAGGACAATGTCAATATTAATTTCGATCAGAATTTAACTACTTCTGGAAGTTCTTCCCATTGCAATTCATCAACAATTTCACATTTCACTTATAGAACTCACAGAAGAATAGAGCCTTCTTTTTGTTCAAGGGGTTGGGGGTTATTTGGCAATGTTTAAGTTAAATCATACACTATAGGGCCTGAAGTTCAATATAAACTGATCCGCTAGGATTAGGTTATTGACCCGAAAACGGATTTATTGGGCATCTTACAAGTGCCTCCAATAAAATTCACAATATTTGTGTTTTTCTACATGTTAAATATATAAATGCATTTCTCTCATGAGTCATACCTCCAAATTTCCAATTGATGCATATAACTGAAAACCTAATTAATGGCTGCCTCTGCAATTCTTGAGCATTAAATGATGAAGAAGAATCATAATTACCTTTTTCAAGGTAATTTAAAATTTCTACATGTTAAGGTCCTGATAAGCTCTATACAGAGAAAGAATCTGAAAGCGATGTCCCACAAGTATGATAAAAGGACTGTTCAAATATGCAAGTTTTCAAAAATGACTGCCGAGTTTCATCTAGAATCTCATTTTGCACGACTTAATGAGCAAGAACAACAGTATAATGACTGTGTAATGACCGCATTTATGAAAATAGAGGATAAATTAATTCATTAGTTTGAAAGGATGATAACATGAGCAAAGAAAGGAATGATACTTGTGGAGAGGCACCATTTTGCACAAACTCTTCGGACGGATTCATTGGAGAGGGAGGGAGGGAGGGAGGGAGAGAGAGAGAGAGTTTGAATGTAATATATAAGCTATGATTGTGAACAAAAGGGAGGGAAGAAGAGAATATAAGAGAGGAGCAGGAGCGAGTAGTGGAGAGGCAAGAGCCGTGTGTCCAAACAAGTTGCAAAAATGCATTGAATGCTCTTTACCTCACTTGATAAAAAGAAGATGAAAAACATTCATGTGAACTATTGATATTAACTAATCAACTCTACTTAACTTCTAAGTCCTTTTTAATCACATTTTCTCTAACAAAATGATAATCCATTTCTACATGCTTGGTTCTAGCATGAAGAATTAGGTTGGAAGCCAAGGATATTGCTGATGTATTATCACAATAAATCATTGGAGCTTGAGATTGATAAATGTGAAAGTCTTTGAGAATCCGTCGAATCCAGCTAAGCTCTGCAGCAGTGTTGGCTAAAGACTTGTATTCAACCTCTATAGAGGATCTTGCCACCGTTGTCTGCCTCTTGGCACTCCAAGAGATTGGGTTGGAACCAAGGAACACGACAAATCCTGAAGTGGAGTGTTTGTCATTTAGATCTCCAGCCTAATCCGTATCACTAAATACCTGCAGATGAAAATTTCCAGGTTTAAAAAGAAGACCATGATTCAAAGTGCCACTAACATATCTCAGAATACGTTTAACAGTTATAAAATGGGCAACAGTAGAGGAATGCATGAATTGACAAACACGATTCACAGCAAAACTTAAAATCAGGTCGAGTGAAAGCTAAATTGAAAAGAGCCAACGATGCTTCTATAAAGAGTGACATCAGTTAAAGGAGAACCGACATGACTATATAAAGGATATTTTGTAGAGCAAGGAGATTGACATGGTTTAGCAGTACTCATGCCAGCCTTATTAAGCAAGTCCTTCACATATTTTTGTTGATTAATAAAAATTTCAGCAGAAGTTCTAGTTTGTTTCCTAAATCAGTCATATCAAAATCAATTTTTAACTTATTGACAATCTGGTATATCCTGATAGAATCAGTCGCACTAATAATTATATTATCAACATACAATAAAATATATATGATATAGCCAAATGATGTATAAATGAATAGAGAAGTGTCAGCTTGAGATGCAACAAAACCAAGAGAAGGAAGATGAGTAGTAAAAGCTCAAACCATGCTCGTGGTGCTTATTTACGACCATACAAAGACTTGTTTAATTTACAAACACAGTCAGGATGTTTCCTATCTACAAAACCCTGAGGCTGACACATATAAACCTCTTTAGATAAAGAACCATACAAAAAGGCATTATTAATATCAAGTTTTCTTAATGGCCAGTTTTAAGTAACGAAAAGAGAAAGTAAAATAAGAACAGTTGGTTTCTTGATTACATGGCTAAAAGTTTTCCCATAATCAAGACCAGCCTGTTGGTGATACCCCTTAGCTACCAATCTGGTTTTATATCTAGCTATAGAGTCATCTGGGTTATACTTTAGTTTGTAAACCCATTGGCACCCCCACAAGATTTTTGTGATGAGGTAAAGACACTAGAGTCCAAGTGTTTTGAGCAAGCATGGCTTGATATTCATCATTCATGACCTGAGCCCATTTTGGACTCTTGGCAACAGTAGTATAAGAAGTGGGTTTAGTGGAAATAATTCAAATTAAAGAGCAGACACAACAAAAGCTTTCATTTTATAAATACTATATTTGGATATGGTTTGCATAGGATGAGTACAGTATGAAGTGTGTGAAGTGATAACATGATGGTGATTAGAAGTCAAAGACCGTGTGGAGATAGAATCAATATTTTGAGCATGCAAGTCAGAAGAAATAGAAAGAGAAATACGAGTAGAACTGGCAACATGCAAATCAGATTTATGAGCGAAAGCATATTCGACAGCATGCAAATTAGAGTTAAAAGAATGCAAATCAGATTCGACAACATGCAAAACAGAATCATGATCAGCATTAAAATACATAGATTCAGTAGCCAGAACACTAGCAGAATCAGAACTAAATGAATTTCCAGATCTAGTATCAGATAAGGCAGCAAGAGAACCATTATGTGCAGTAGAAAAAGAGCTAGAAATGCCACCAGAAGCAGTCTCATTAACATGTATAAGAGCAGTTTCAATGACATGCAATTTTGAGGGAGATATAGAAGCAACAGTAACAATCCCATTCCTATTATTAATGAAACTCTTCTGCAACAAAGGAAGAGTAGAGAAATACCTTGTAGAAGGCATGTTAGTAAATTGTTGATTAGAAAGCTGCACAAAAGAGTTAGAGGCAGCAAACAGATAACATTGTTCATAAAAAAGAACATGTTGAGAGATATAAAACTCGTTAGAGTGTAAGTCATAGCAAATGTAACCCTTTTGATCTAAAGCATATCCTAGAAACACACATTGAATAGTTTTAGTTTGAAATTTATTTTTCATGTATGGTTTTAAGCTAGGATAGCATGCACAACCAAATATTTTAAGGGAATCATAATGAGGAAGCTTACCAAACAATTTCTGAAAAGGAGAATTGTTATTTAGAGATGAGCTAGGCATCCTATTAATTAAATATGCAAAAGCAGCAAAGGCATAGTTCCAAAAGGTTTTAGGAACAAAAGCATAATGTAATAGTGTTAAACATGTCTCAACTAAGTGTTGTTGCATACGTTCAACAACTCCATTCTGTTGAGAAGTACAAGGATGGGTAGTTTGATGCTGAATACCACATTCATGCATAAAGTTCTTAAAAGAATGATTAATGTACTCTCCTCCCCCATCAGATCTTAAGCACTTAATTTTAGTTCCAAACATCGTTTCAACAAGAGGGTTAAATCTCTTAAAAATGTCAAAAACATCAGATTTGGCACAATAGGAAAGAACCATGTGAAACGAGACATGTTGTCAATAAAAATAACATAATATCTATGCCTAAAAATCGAAACAGTAGGGGAAGGACCCCAAACATCAGTATGAACAATATCCAAAGGAGAATAAGATATCGAGTCAGAAAGAGGAAAAGATAAGCTTGTCATTTTATTAGCAACACAGCTTATACATAGAGTATTATCAAACAGAAGAAGTACAAGAAAGATTCGCTAAGCTTAAGATGTGTTTAACGACATTGGGAGAGAGGTGACCTAGCCTAGAATTCCAAAGAGAATTAGAAGTCTTGGCACTAAGATAGTGTAAAAAAATTTCTAGGCAATTTAACAGGTATATGATAGAGACCATTGACGCTATGGCCCTTTATGTAGAATTGTGCTCGATGCCTTGTCATGAATAAAGAAAGATTCAACATCAAAAAATGGAAGTTTACAGCAACAAATATTTAAGTTTCGAAAAATACAATGAATCTGAAAGTTCCAATGTGTCGTATCTACTGTCTCAAAATTTTACGTTTATAGTGTTGCTAACTTGATTCTTGTGAAAATGAATTTTACTGAATTTGAATCTAAATCATTGTTCTGATAGTTTATTATGATTTTAAAATTTGATTCTAGTTGACTCATAATTTTAACTAAAATTAAATTCGTTAACTGCATGAATTGAGATTCTTTACAAAATAAGCGGTAAAATGATTTCACGTTTTTTATTCAATTAGAATGGACTATCAAAATTTCATTACGCCCTCAAAATAATTAATTAAATAAAAATAATACTCATTTTTCCTGAAAGACTTTTTAGTAACATAATATATTTTGATTTTGATTCATTGATTTAGTAAACGTAAACAATTATTCTTATTCTTAATAATTTGATTTATGATTTTTATTTTTAATAATTAATAAATATATTAATCTGATTCCATCTAATAATTAATAAATGTATTAATCTGATTCCCTCTAATTCTTAAGAAAACTGATTTCAAAATTAATCTGATTTCATATACAAGTAAACACGATATTAAATAAACACCGATACGCAAAATCTCAAAAAAGTCTTGTTGTCGCTGATGGTTCTAAAAAAGTTAGAGAACAAGCAACTTGGGAAAATTCGTTCCTTTCTTTTGGAAATTAACTCTATTTAATTTGGTAATTTGGCAACATTTACAATATAGTTCAACTGATTTGATAAGTTACAATCTGTGAGTTTTCATTTCATTTTTATTGAAAGAATGAAAGTACCAAGTTTTTTGGGTTTCATTCAAAGGTAATTTAGAGAAATATATCTTTTTACAAAAGTGTTTGGCAGAAATATTTTTCTTTTTTAAAATTAAGAATTCTATAAATATCATCTATCATCTCTCATTAAGTCATAACCAAAGTTATTTCAAATACTGTTCAAGTAATTTTATTTTGACTGCTTGAATACTTTAAATAATTATTTATATATTTTAGTAGCAAACTCAATTTAAAAAAAAACTTGAACGATTCAAGTAATTTTTTTATGACTACTTCACATATTCAAATAATTTTTTAATATTTTTCAATAGTCAAACTCGTCAGATGGGATAACTCGAGGGTTCAAGTAATTTTTAATAACTACTTAAACTCTTCAAGTAAAGAATTAAACTTTTTAATAGTCAAATCTGTTTGAAATGGTATGCCACAAATGTAGATTTTTTATTTTAAAAAATTAGATATACATGTCTGAAAATCTTTACCCAATGATATATTTTTACAATAGAATTGATATTATTTAGATAACTTTACAATTCTAAATTCAATTTTGTCCACACCTTTTAAAAAAGATCAAATATAGATTTTAAAAAAAATAATTAATCTAACAAATTGAATTAAATAGAATAGTTTTTCTATTTAATTAGTTATTAATCTACCATTTTAGTTTTTAATGTAAATATTTAATCATCCGTTTTTCTCTTCAATATCTATTAATTATATATATATATATATATATATATATATATCTTAACTGGCTTCTCTCACTCTATACACACACATATATATTGAGAGAGAGACGGGGAGAGAGATATTTTAGGAGAGAGATTGATGAGTTTATAAATTTTTTAAATATTTATAAAATAATCATTAAATATATAAAAGAGTATAAATACTTCTAATAGGTAGGCTCATAAAATATAATTATATTTCATGTTTATGAAACATATTATATAATTTTGTATTAATTTTTTAAAATATAATTATTTGCGTATAAAACTATTTTTACAAATGACCCTTAAGTAAAAAGACCAGAAACTTGGAAGTCATTTTCTCCACGAGCGCATCAAGTGTGGGGCCGAGGATCGATATAGCTAGAAAAGATCAAATCTACCTCTTGGTCAATTTAGTAATAGGACATTTTGTCTTTTTATAATCAAAGAATTTTCAAACAAGAAAATCTTGTTGGCATCTTGCGTAGATTCTGAACGCTTAAAATTATAATTTACTCATTAAATTATTTAAAAGTTTCATTTTAATTTTTTTGTTTAGATTCATTTATTTTTCTATGTCATTTCAATTTTTAGAGCTATCCAAAAAATGTCATTTTTAGCTCATTTTTCTGCTTTTATTTTTCTCTAATCTACCCTATCATTTTCTTTATCGTAAAACACGTCACCAAATTCTTCTCGAAAACCACTAGAATGATAGGTAAAGGAGATAGGATAAGCCGCACATGCGAAACGGGTTATAAGATGATGTTTTGGACAATGCGGAAAGTTGAACGAAACAAAAAATTAACTATTTTAAACAAAATGTTTAAATGAAATTTTAAAATAGTTTAGTGGCCGAATTGAAACTTAGATGTTTAGATTTAAAGTGTAACTTAATAATATTTTCAGAGTAATAAATTTACTTTTTTTATAAAGATTTCATTAATTTCAGAAAAAAGAGTAAAGATCTTGATCAAAATAATAACAAAAAATACAGATATCTCAACAAAGATAAATCAAATCTCAAAATATCAACAAAAAAACTAACAATCAAAATATATAGATCAGCAAAAAAAGCATTTGAATGAACAGAGAGGATAATTTAGAGCTTTATCTTGGCTCATTGTAAGTACCATTGGCACCCAAAAAAATTTAACTGACTGAAATCGGTTGAAATACGTTACGCAGATCTGGGCTAGATATATTGAAGACAATTATAAAATGAATTTTACCGAAAGACAATACTATAGATCTAGATCTAGCTAGGTGAAGGAAAAATCACCATAGATCTGGATCTAAGTGGAGGAAAAATCACCATAGATCTAGATCTAGATGGACGAAAAACCACCATAAATTTAGATCCTGAAGAAGCATATATCTAATCTCTTTTTCAAATAAGGAAAAAAAGTGAGGAATGAATAAATCAGACATAATTTTTTAAAGAAACCTAGAATCAAAGTGGCCACTCTAACCATAAAATTTAAAAAAAAAAAACTGTAGTGCAAAAAAGCCTGGAGTCAAAATAATCACTCTGATTTTCAGTTTCATGAACTATGACTGAAATTAACATCAGGGAAAAGATGGTTAGACTTCTCAAAAGATCTAGACCGCTCACAGTAATATCATGGAGAAGATTGTTAAGATGCCAAATTCTATAGCCGACCTCTTCATTAATGATTTTTTTTCTCTACAGAAGTTCTGAAAATGACTTTGAAGATGCAACTTGTTCATTATTATTAACCAAGAGAATAAGATCAAGATGCTATAATTCTGATGTACCACACTGAGCAAATAAAGAAAGGTGAACTATAATTATCAATGGCAACAACCATATCTAACTTTGTGTCTTCCCCTCATAACCATTGGCTTCCACTTCCAGCCTTGCATTATCACTTTACATTATGGGCAAAATAATTGTATACTAAGATCTGAGATATGCAAGTGCTATTGATACTAGAATTCCATAAATCCCAAATTGACTGCAAAACGATTCTTCAATATGCATATATAAGACAACACATAGCTTCTAATTATAAATCACATTATTGGCATTATTGGTTGTTGCTTGATATGCGGGCCAAAGCAAATAATAAGTGAAGTTGATTGGAAATTAGGAATACGGCAAAAATGATTATCTTTAACATATCTATACGGTTGTAAAGTAACACTCTAGATAAATTGGGTATGAGAAAAAAAAATAAAAAAATGACTTTTTTTCTTTTAAGTTGACACGGTAGATGTTTTTAAACTGAACATGAGACAATCTAGATTCATTGATTGATTGTTCACGCCACCATTAATTTTTTTTTCCAATTGAATCAAATTTATCAAGATTTTCTACACGATATTTAGGGTTGCTATTTTACCTTCCAGTTGAGAGTCTGAGACCCCCCCTCGTCATCCCACGAGGATGGTTTGAGTGCTCATAATTACGACTCTCTACGACATGACATGATGTCTTCCTAGCCAACATAGGATAAGTTATAACTGGTCAACACTTCACCTTAACAACCATATCTTTTCTCTGTACCTTTCTCCCACCGTACAACGTTTTATGCTTCTAAGTGCACTGCACGAGTTGAATAAAGAGTTGTAAAAAGAAGAAGATCGGAGAAAAAGACCAAGTTAAGGATATGTTAGGTATAGTATCCATGTCAAGTATTTATAGCTCTTTCACATCTGGTACCTCACTTTGGCTTCTTTCTCTTTTTACCCTTTTCCAATTGGAAGGTCGTAGGCCAAGAAAAAATGATTGGGAGGCTTTAAAACCTTATCCAATAGTTGTTCTCAGGGACCCCAATGGGATGTTCGATGGTACCATGCAGCTACTTCAAGCAACTGTGTTGAGATTTTGCACAGTTGCTGCCATTCACTACTACAATTTCAGTTTTCAACGATGTGCATAAAAAAATGAGTCACGACGGGGCAAAAAGACCCTGTCATTATGTCGATTATGAAACACAAAAATGATGGGACTTCTAATCCTCGTCGTACATAAGAGGGTAAAGCACGACGGATCATGAAACCCCATCGTTTTGTGCTTTAAGTTTATACAAAACGACGGGGTAAGAGGACCCCATCGTGAGTAAAACAGGCCAGGGTCTCAACACCCCGTCGTGTTGTGTAGGAAATGCACGACAAGGGATCGATGCCCCGTCATGAGAATTAAATAGTAAACAAAACGACGGGGTAGCCCATCGTTTTGTTTACGAAAAGCAAGACGGGGTGTATAACCCCTGTTGTGCTTGTCTCCTTTTAAGTACCAACCCTAGTTTTTATTATTATTTCATCTTCTTTCTCCTACCCCATACGCGCGGCTGCCCCACCATTTTTGCCCCGTTGTGCACACGACACTTGTGCTTCTCGTCGTACTTAAGCTTAAACCTTGGTCTCGTTTTCCCGCGTCGTAGCCATCATCTTCTTCAAATTTTGATAACTAATTTTTTCGTTTGAAATTCTCTTCCATCGCCATTGATTCGGTGCAGGCATGATTCTATATGGATATGGTGGGTATCTGCCGCCATTGAAATTCTCACTGACTTTTTCGTTTGAAAACATATGCATATGTTTTTCCTGCTTCGAAATTTCTCTTTGCTCAATTGGTATGGTGGGTATCTGTCATTTGGTATCTGTTTTGATAAGATATTGTATAGTAGTGTGTTAATTTATTGGTGTATCTATTTTGTCGTCAGTATCAACTAATTTACTTAGATAATGAGAAGAAAGTGAATATCTTTACAGATGCATTAAGCCACCTCTGCTTCACTGTAAACTACATATCATCGTGCCTCTTGACTGGTGTTGTGATTTTTTTTATTATACAAGTGTACACTATCATCGTCAAGTAATAAATTTCTATTAAAATAGAGTATCGTCCACATGATTGATTTATATTAATAATTAAAATTAACTAAACCTTAATTCTACTTAAGAATGATGAAAAGTTGGGATTTTTAACTAAACTAAAATCCTAATTAAACTAAGACGATAAAGATCAGACAAAGATAAAAATTGGAATGGTTAAAAACTCTAGGGTTTTCGATTTCGCCAAACCAAACATGTTCTAAATTCTAATTCTCAAACAATTAACGTTTATTCAAAACATTGATAGCGATTTTTGGTTATGATGGGAGCGAATGCCCCACCATAGTCAAATTTGAGAGAGCCATTTTTGGTTATGATGCTTCAGCATTTTACGATAAAAATGATTTTGTTTTTGTGAAACGCGCGAGATATCTTGTAGTATAGTGGAAATTTATATGAAGTAAGATGCTTAGTAATCGATCAATTCAATAATTATATGCATTTGTTATAAGATGTTGTTGCACATTGCTTACATTTTTAATGTTTTATTTCTTGTAGGTCCCTTTATCGGAAGTTGTGTCAGTGAAATATCGACAAGTTTCTTTTTGTCGATCCATCACGCATAGGTGGAGCATGGAAAGATTCCGACATGAGAGCACATTATATCTCTGATATTTTGACAACCACGCGACCGGGGCAATACATTTTTGTTCCATTTAATTTTGACTTTCATTGGGTATTGTGCGTCATGGATATTTAGGGGGGCAATGCTTATATATTTGACTCTCTTGATAATTTTAGTCATACGGACCCTAGAACTATTCTTACGAAGTAAGTTTTACTCTTTAATTAAGAACTAAATGTATTATATATGAATTACACGAGAAAGATATAATTAATGTTAAAATCTTATGCAGGGCCTTCAATATTATTAGAGCTCAGATAGAACGTACAATTAGGAAAACCTTAAAGTGGACAAAAGCTCATGTATTGATTTATACATTTATACTTTGTTTATATACTAACTTGTTTGAATTATTAATCTATATAACTAATTTATATATTAGTGTCTTAAGCAAGTTAGGGGCACATTATGTGGATATTTTCTTATGTGTTTCATGAAACATATAATCGAGAATTCTGAAAAGCCTATGAACGAAATGGTATATACATTAGCTATTGTTCACTATATTTTTATTCCTATGATAGTGTTAAATAGTTGACTAACGTAATTGTTCATTTTTTGAATGGCAGTTCACAAATAAACCAACGTTTACACAAATAGAGATCGATGAAGTGCGAGGTGAATGGAACAATCACTTCGCTGAGTATGTATGAGAATTTATTGTATATATAAGGAGAAAAGATGACAATGACCTTCAATGGCTTTAGTTTCATTCTCCTTAATATGATGGAATTTAAACCTTCTTTATTTGGAGTTAATATTGAAGTTTTGTACTGTTATAGCAATCATTAATGCAATTTCTACAAGAATTAGGACAATTGATTAATTATTTAGGATTATCAGTATTCCGTCCCAAGATGCGTTTGTGACTTGTGAGGGGTAGAATACAAGTGAGAAGATGCAGCAACAACTATTTAATTATGGTTAATTATAAATAGTGTTTTGGACTTGTGATTCACAATGGGGGATAAATGCCCCATCTTAAATGACTAGTAATTCACGACGGGAGTTACGGATCTCGTCGTGATTGATGTGGCCATCATGTGCGCTACTTAAAAAATTAAGTCGCGCACGTGGTGTGGACATTATTCACGATGGGTGATAGAGCACCCGTCGTGAATGTTAGACCTTGTAGCCCTAAATGATAATCGCGTGACTTCTTCTTCTTATTCTCTCCGTTGTTTCAAATCAATACTGTACGCGTCTCATCGTCGTCTTCAAATCTCTATTTCTTCTGCCAATCAATTGTTTCCTCATCTACCTAAACTCGAGATCACATTGACAATCTCCAATTTCTTTTTTGTTCCTTCAACTCGTGAATTTCGAAGGTATGATTTTTGGTTTTCCTTATCTTTTTTAAACTAATTACATTAATCCTAGGGTAATAACGAGTTTTGCATATCTTTTTGTATTCTTAGGATGGATAAATCATGAATGGTACTGGATAGAACATCTACAAATTACGACATTGGGGTTGAAAATTTTCTCAAGTATGCGATGGATCATGGTGATGACCCTTGTTTCTTACTTTGTCCGTGTATGGAATGTGAGAATCTCAAACGTTTCACTTTCGCTGAGGTAAGAAATCACTTATTCATTCATGGTATAGATCAAACATATCAAACATGGGTGTGACATGGAGAATTAGATAATTGTAGAAAAAGTACGTTGGGTATAAATGAAGGAAGAGAGAGTTCTAATGAAAATATTGATGATTATGAATGTACGGTAAATATGATTGAAGCAGTAGAAGATTTTTATTCAAATAATCTTGAGAAATTCAAAAAGATGTTTAATGACGCCGAGAAGCCTTTGTACCCGAATTGTAAAAAGTTCACAAAATTATCTCCGTTAGTGAAGTTGTATAATTTAAAGGCAAAATATGAATGGAATGACATAAGTTTTTTAGATCTATTGAGTGTCTTAGAGGATATGCTTCCAGATGGCAATCAAATGCAAGTTTCTAACTATGAGGCTAAAAAAACCTTGTGTGCTTTAGGAATGGATTATGAAAAAATACATGCATTTCCTAATGATTGCATTTTATACAGAAATGAGCATGTAGAAGAAACTGTATGTCCTGTGTGTAGTGTCTCGAGAAGAAAACCATCGAAGAATTTGTTAGGGGAGAAACAAGAAGTGCCTGCAAAAGTGTTATGGTATTTCCCTCCCATCTCACGATTCAAACGAACGTATAATAGTAGCCATATTACAGAAAACTTAACATGGCATGCTTGTAATAGGGAAATATATGGTAAATTACGTTACTCAGTGGACTCTCCATCTTGGAAACTTATAGACCACAAATGGCCGGATTTCACAGCTGAGCCAAGGCACATTCGACTAGCTATAACAGCAGATGGGATAAATCCATTTAGTTCCCTTAGCAGTAAATATAGTTGTTGGCCTGTTATTATGGTTATATATAACCTATCTTCGTGGTTGTGCATGAAGAAAAAATACATGTTGTTAACATTGTTAATAGTTGGTTCTAGGAAACCAGGAATGATAATGATGTTTATTTAGCATCTTTGATTGATGATTTTAAAGTTCTCTGGGAAGTGAGAATCGAGGCGTATGATGCATATTGGGAAGAGAGTTTTACTCTAAGAGCAGTTTTAAAGTAGATGATCAATGATTTTTCTGCATATGGAAACTTATGTGGATGCGGTGTTAAAGGTTATAATGCTTGTCTGATATGTGCAGAAGATACATATTCTATTAGGTTAAAACACAGTAGACAAAATGCATATATAAAACATAGAAGATTTTTACCACTCACACATCCTTATAGAAGATAAAAAAAAGGCATTTGATGGTAACCAAGAGCTTAGAACGGCTCATGCACCTTTAAGTGGTAAACAAGTGTTGGAGAGAGTTGAGAAAGTTAGATTTACACTGGGGAAAAAGAATGTGAAGGAGTCGGCGAAAGACCGATTGCCCAAATCTTACTGGAAGAAGAAATCATTTTTTTCAATCTAGAATATTGAAAAAGCTTGCATGTTCAACATTATCTCGATGTTATGCACATTGAAAAAAATATTTGCATGAACATTATAGGAACACTGCTTGACATTTCTAGGAAGACGAGATGGGCTGTCTAGTAGTATGAATCTTGTGGAAATGTGCATTAGACCAGATTTAGCACCAAAAGTCGATGAAAAAAACAGTTCTACCCCACCTTGTTGTAAATTGTCACGAGCAGAAAAGAAGAAACTATGCTTTACATTAGTTAATTAGCTAACATAAAAGTTCATGAAGGGTACTCATCAAATTTTTAAAATATGGTTTCTTTGAAAGATCGTAGTATTAATGGGTTGAAATCTCATGATTGTCATAAATTAATGCAACACATACTTCATGTGGCAATACGTGGATTATTACCAGATCATGTAGGATATACAATCACCAAACTTTGCACATTCTTTAATGCAATTTGTAATAATGTTATAGATGTTACACAACTACATGTGCTACAAAAAGAAATTGTGGTGATGTTATATATTCTTGAAAAAACTTTTCCTCCCATATTCTTCACCATTATGGTTCATATCACTATGTACCTTGTTAGAGACTTGATTGCATGATTAACTTAATTATATTTATTACGTGATTATGATGATTAATTATTAGTCATGCTTTAACGGGATTTTTTTTAACCATCGGGTATTCATCCGCACACGACTAATCCAAGGAGACTCGTGCACCATACCCTCAGAAGTTTTTCAACGCGAGTCAAGGTAAACTGATCGCTTTAACACTAGGGGCATGTGCTCAAAGAACTATTTACATTCAAGAGAATTCGAATCCATGACCTGGAAGTGAGCAAACCTATAAGTCTAAGACTTTCACCATTTGAGTTAACCTCTTGGGGTTTCTTTAATGAGATTTTGATTAACTCTTATCATGAAATATGAGATTATTAACTCTAATCGTATTCTTAATGGTAATTAACTTCAATGAGTAATCTTAGTCATGCTTCTATGTGATGATAACTAACCCTCCCTTGGTCTGAGTTTGAAAAAGACTATCCTTTAGTGATGCACTAGGTCAAGAGTGATCCTCTAATTAATGACCTTAAGACGATAAATAGGAAGCACAAGACACGTCTAGAGACTGCGTCAACATAAAAAAGGAAAGGCCAGACTTCAACAATTGAGAGATTTGCTAACTAAGAGACTTGGGTAGTATTATCTCTTTTATGGGAGCAAGTGTTTTTAGCATGGTTATCTTTCTCCTCGCTAAGTAGGGGATATGAGCAATATAACCTCTTATCCAGGAGCAAGAGCTTTTATTGAGGTTCTCTAGTTGCTAGGAAAATAATGTGAAGCAAAGTTTGAGCTCCAATTTAAGGTTGAAACTGAGATTGAATCAAGTCATTCTAGGAAGGGTTTTGTCATGACATCTTTGGCTTCAATTTACATGGACATGGGACCTGTAGTCCCTTCATGTTGGCCAAACGTCAGTTCAAGCGGTGCGAGGAGACGTAATTCAATGTCAACTTATAAAAACGATGTAATGTAGTCCTTTATATATTTATTGGGGATCTTCCCATATAAGACAAGGACAAGTAGTCCTTTGTTCATGATTGTACATCACATAGGGAGGACCATAGCCCTTTCTACACTGATTGAGCATTAAACTGACTATTTCTCTATATGTATACGTTGACTGCATTTTGCAAAAAGCCTTTATCTCTCTTAAATACAACTTTTTTTGGCCCCAACTAGTTGGCTATGTAAAAAAAAAAGAGTAATGACAATTTAAAAAGACTAATGTTGTGTAAAAGAATATTTTTCAAAAAAAGAAGCAGAATGTGAGTGTAGAAAGACCTAATAAACATATACTGTTGGTGTTGCAAGAAGAAAGGTCGAGTTTTTAGTGCTCTGATTTCTTATGAAGACAATCTCTACACTAACTAAACGTCAAGTCATATAGGGACATGTCCATAGTCCTTTTTAGACAGATTAGGCATCCACTCATATAGGGAGATGACCATAGTCCTTTCTACACTGATTGGTGTCAATGTATTAGGGTTGAGCTAAAATTGTGAGGGTGCAACGTGAAACAACTTCTTTACCCTTTGGTTAGCATTGAGCTCACCAAATTCCACACTTCGGGTTCACTTTGGTTGTGAAGAGCGCAAAGGTTGTTAGGGTGCAACCGAGGCAAGTCGCTTGGGTTAACTACCTTAAGTGTCGTAGGATTCAGCCAAGTTTCATACTTCGAGTTTACTTTAATTGGGTTTTAAACAACACGAAGTGGGTAAGGCTATTGGGAGATGTTGCTAATGTGTGACTACAATTAATTATTATGGGGATCGACCAAGTTTCATATTTCAAGTTCACTTTTGTTGGGAATGAGGTTTTCAAAGAGCTTTGGGTCATTCCAGTTGAGGTTAAAAAAAAAAAAAGATTAAAGTCATATCAAGTGAAACATCAGCAAAGGGATTGGGAGGAGAAGAAGGTGGCCCGGCTCTCCATAGAAGACATTGTGTCTAGCCTTAAGACCATAGATAACTCTCAGCCACCTCCT
>QANY01002776.1:0-54783 GCA_003255025.1 Datisca glomerata
AAATTATATATATATTATTTAATTCTCAATAAAAAAGGCCGACGATGGACTTTGAGATTTTTGGGATACCAAACTTCTCGAACGACTGAGGTGAGGAGCTATTCTTGGGATACCGAGAATAGCTCCAATAATGCTTTGATTTAAAATGGATATGAGAATACAAAAAAAGTAATTTTTTTTTCAATGGTCTTTGAGCCACCCATTAAAAATAACTTATTTTGTTCATTTCTATGATACAAAATTCCTCAAATGGGACATTCAAAAATAAATCTCTTTAACCTTTGCATTAAAATAAAAAATGGATAGCATTTGATCGAATTTGGTAACCATTTTACAATGGGTGTTGTGGGGTGCTAATACATTCCCCACACACAAACGACTCCCGAACCAACTTTGAGTTTTCGTAGACCCAAAAAAAATTTTTCATCTTAAAATTGGGTGACCAATCACACCCTAAAATGATTGGTGGCGACTCTAAATTTCTTTTTCCTAAAACAAAAATGAATTTTTTTAATCACCGCTCCGCGTCGCACGCACGTTGCGACACATATGTAGATCAGTCTGAATACTGAGTTAGTCATGAACTCGTATACATGTCTACTAGATCTTTTGATTCACTCGTTAAGGTCTGTTTATTAATCATGCTAGTGACTTTTGTTTTGGAGTTTCAATAATGTGGATGGCTGAGGACATGATCTTACAAGATGTGGAATCTAAGTTTTCCTAACGCATCGTATATTGGTTTCCTTAAGTGTTAATTTTATAACTAAATGGTTATTGAGCTCAAATTTATAATAAGATTATAAATTAGCCATTCAATTGTGGATTAATGGTACTTAAGGATCAAGAGGTAATTAGAAGGGTAGAACAATAATTTTGACCAAATCTAATATGCGAACCAATAATTGGAAGACAAAACTACATGAAATGATTATGTCATGAGACTAAATGAGAATACTCTGTAAATACATTCTATAATCTCTAAGAGTGCAATTTCATATTTATAGTGGAGTAATAATGAAATTAATAAATAAGATTTTTAATTAAAGAGTTTAATTAATAATCTGGTTTATTGGAGCTTAAGATTATAGGTCCATGGTTCTCAAGTCACCTTATACTACGCTGTCTAGGGTGTGCATATTTCAGAACATGAGAAAATGATTGACTTGCTAAAGGAATTTTTATTTTGGGACAAGTACATAATTATGAGATAATTATGTGTGATTAATTAATTAAGAATTAATTAATAGAATTGTTTATGTATTTAAATATAATTTTCAGAAATTATATATATAATTATCAATTTTTTTAAATTATCAATAAGTGAGAAAAAATATCTAATTTATGAAATTAGATAATTAAATTATTATTAGATAATAATTTAAATAAACTAAATCTATCATTTGGGAAATAACAGACAAGTTAATTGATATGAATAATCAGATATGTTAATTTTAAACTAACTGAGATCTAGATAATTATATGATTAAAATAAATATTTAATTCACAGTATTGCCATGTGTCAATCACTGATAGGGTATCAGAAATTGATATGAACTATTGTCGTGCCATGTGGCACTATAGTAACGAGTGTGCAATACTGTAGTGCCAGATGGCACTATAGTGGTGCCATGAGGCACTGTACTGGCTCACGCACATTGCAGTGCGCCGCGTGGTACTGCATATGCACAATTGCAGTGGGTCTCACTACAATTGATAATTTTATAATTAAATATTATTTAAGTTTATCCCTAAAAATCTGATACATCATTATCTAGAATATATACAGATATATTTCAAGTGGCCTCGGTGGTTGAAAGAAGTGGATAAGATCAGTTGATCAGTTGATCAGATCATCAGTTCGTTAATCAAGAGTTGAATTTAGAACACGATTGGTGTCAGAGAGATTTTCTTCTGTGATTAAACGATAATCAATCTCTAAAAAAATAATCATCACATTCTTTTATAAAATCATTCTCAGTAAACTCTAGATCTCATGTGTTGACATCTAGAGGCTGAAAAGTGTCTTGTAATATTCTACGTGCTTACACACGTCCTAGTGCGTTGAGGAGTGACTTAGAAGATCTTGGTGTGGATTTCGTGGTCTACTGATCGTTGGAACAATTTCGTTAGAACGGAGAATCATGACACTTAATATAGACTACAAAAGGAATATGATTTCTAATATTGTATATTGTAGATTTAAATTATAATTATATAATAGATCCTGACTGATTGAAAAATAGTTTTCAATAAATGTTTTTATTTGGTAATCGTGGCATTGCGCAAGTTTTATTTTATTCAAAGACTCAATTTTTATTAAATGTTTAAGTTTTTAAAAGGCCACGCGCCTCCACGCTTCCACCGCGCACGTATCGCGATGACCAGCAAGTGATATCAAAGCGATATTTATATATTTTTATGTTAAATGTTGTGTGGGGTTTCTTACATTATTCATATAATATAAGATATGTATGATGATAGATGATTATGTTTTTTGAATGTATGGAAAATAGTGGATCGTTAATTGTATGGTGATTATTGAGTTAGGTTTTGTTTTAATTTTTCCTAGATCTTGTGTAAATCGAATTGAGGCGTATGAATTTTTGTAATAGTATTGTAATCATTCCGAACGTGAGAAGATGAAGAACGCACGAGACGAACGGCATAAATTTGCTATTCAAGTGAAAATATTGTTCATCCGTGAAAATACTGTTCATCAGTTAAAACACTGTTCTGACAGAAATTTACTGTCTGGCGAATGTGAACAATGTCGGCGGTACTGTACTGGTGGTGAACAGTGGGGGCCGGTGGTGAGAGGGGCAACCGTGGCGATGGATGGTGATCGGAGAGTCCTATCGTCGGCGATAACTATTGTCACGTTTTAGGAAAATTTTTAACAAACCATGCAATCAACTCTATCACCTAAGTGTTTCATTTAAACCCAACTTTTTTAATTATCCATTTAAATTTTGAAATTAATGTAATTTTAAAATTAATTATTAATTTTGTATTTAATGAAAATTAAAAGTTAATAAGTTGATTAGATTTTACCCAAGTTTGACCAAATTGGAGAGTCCTATCGCGGTACTGTACTGGTGGTGAGACAGGGCAACGGTGGTGATGGACGGTGATCGGAGAGTCCTATCGTCGGTGACAACTGTTGTCACGTTTTAGAAAAATTTCCAACAAACCATACAACCAACTCTATCACCTAAGTGCTTCATTTAAACCCAAACTCTTTTAATTACCCATTTAAATTTTGAAATTAATGTAATTTTAAAATTAATTATTAATTTTGTATTTAATGAAAATTAAAAATTACTAAGTTAATTGGGTTTGGCCCAAGTTTGACCGAATCAAATAAAATATTTATTTGTCTAAGTTAAAGTCAACTATATTAAAATGGATAATTATAGAAATTATTTTAATTAATAAAAATAGTTTCTCTAATTAAAAAGGGTTTTTTTTCAAAGTTTGAAGATTATGAAGATTGACATCAGGAGTAGAACGTAATATTTGGGAAATATGTATTCTTGAAGTCCGCTTTCTAATTTTATTTCTTTATTTCAAGATTTTTATTTTGAAATACTCAATAGTCACTCGGTCCATTATTATTTTATTTAATTTTTTAATTGTTATGTTTGATAACATGTTCATGCATTACTCGATCACATGCCATATATGAAAACCCCACACAGTTTTATTTAATCATGCATCTCATATGTAGAAACATGATTTATTAGGATTGCCCTAATATATTTATATGTATTGCTTTACGAAATCAATTGCATGTAAACTGTTAGGATTTAACTCGTTAAAACTTGGTACCACACTAAGTGCTTTAATAACCTTTAGGTTAACCGACTTTAGTAAAAGAGTTTTATTAAAGTTTGATGAATACAATTAATTAATTAATCTAAGGTCACCTAATTATGACTTGGGCGCCTCAGAAAGTTAAATGAACTCATACCAATGAGATTGGATTAACTGATAATTAAGTATTCATAGGGTTATTATTTTAACTAGTAATTAATTTAGAATTAATTGATTTGTTAAATATAAACACATTAGCCTAAAATAATGGGTGGGAGAAGGTGCAGTGTGGGTCTCGAGATGGCTTTGTTTTCATCCCCCTAAGGAAGGTTTCTAGCTGTACCAATACCAATGTTGGTCTTCTGAAGAAAATAGGAGAAAGTGATATAGTTTAGTTTTGACAGACCCTAAGGAGGCATATTCTAAATGAAGTTATGAAATCTGAGATGATGGGTTGCACTCACAAAGTCACAATTAAGCTTTCATGTGGATTGTTGCGACTTGACCGAACAAGTGATACCTTATTGTTAAAAGAGAAAATATGAGATATTTTAAGTTTTAATTAATAAGGATGAAAATGTCTCATAGATAGTCTGAGGTTAATCTGACCGATCTTAAGGTGGCACATTAATCATTGGGTTGTTTTATCATGATTAGTAAATGCTGAATTTATGTGTTTATTATGATTGCATTCATGCATAACGTTTACTTTCCAAATTTTACATACTTATCAATTATATTGAATCATGTATGTTTTAAATTTCAGTTATCAATATTATGTCTACCATGGAAAATCATGTTAATGCTTTACTCGCTCTTAAGAAATTGAATGGTGATAATTTCGTACGTTAAAAATAAAATATGAACTTAATGTTAATTTTTGAGAACCATAAGTTCGTTCTTACTGAGAAATGTCCTGAGGAGCCCGCTACTAACGCCCCTAAGAATGTTAGGGACAAATATGATGCTTGGATCATATCAAACAATAAGGCGAAGTGCTACATGCTTGCGAGCACGAATGATGTTCTGAGAACCAAGCATGAAAGCATGGAGACTGCCTATGAGATTATGAAATCTTTATAGGTAATGTTTGGACAGTAGTTTGATCAAAGTCGTCATGAGGCCACTAAGAGCTATATGACAACTAAGATGAGGAATGGTACTTTTGTTCAAGAACATGTTTTGAACATGATCAACATGATGCACAAGGTAGAAGTACATGGGGCGGCAATTAATGAACAGACTCAAGTTAGTATCATACTAGAGTCGCTCACACACCAGCTTTTTTTACGTTTACGAACAACTATGTTATGAACATGTTTCAATTTAACATGACCCAATTGTTGAATGAACTGTAGGCTTTTGAGTCACTGAACCTTTGTATGACCAAAGAGGGCGAGGCTAATGTTGTCGAGCAAAAGCCTTCTTCCAATGTTGTTAAGAACAACAAAATGAAGAAGAACAATGGTAAGGATAAGAGTAAAGAAGAAAAAAAGAGTAAAGAAAGCCAAGACATCGCTGAAAACTAAGAAGAACATGAAAGACAGCAAGCCCAAAGAAAAGTGTTTCCACTGTGGGGCTTAAGGTCATTTAAGAGAAACTGTAACAAGTATCTCTCTGAGTTGAAAAAGAAAGAGAAATATGATTTACTTGAACTTAAAGCTTGTTTAATGGAATATGATTTGTCATCTTAGATACTTGATTCAGGAGCCACTAACCATGTATGTTCTTCTTTGCAGATGCTTGATTCGTCAAAGGAGCTGGCTAATGGCGATGTCGTTTATGACAGTTGGCAGTGGTGCGCTCATGTCAGCTAAAGTATTAGGGACAGTCCGTTTACTTTTTGGCTATAAATACTTAGTTTTGAACGATGTTTATTATATTCCTGGTTTTTCGAGGAACCTAATTTCTTTTTCATTTTTGCAAGAATAGTTATTCGAAGTTTCTTTCATTAATAAAGAGTTTATTATTTCTAAGAATGAATTCGATATCTGTCATGCTAAAATTATAAACGGATTGTATATGCTTAAACTGACTGAACCTGCATTAAATAATTATGAATTAGTTAAAGTAGCAAAACCTAAAAATAACAAACGACAAGAGTTTTTCATGATGATAACACATATTTATGTCATCTTAGGTTGACACATATTAATCTAGATAGGTTAAACATGTTAACAAATTATGGTACTTTGAGAGAGTTAAAAGTTGGAACTCTTCATGTTTGTGAATCATGTCTAGAGTGTACAATGACCAAGATACCTTTAACTGGAAAGGGCTAAATAGCCAAGGAACCACTTGAGTTAGTACATGGTGATGTCTGTGGATCGATCAATATACAAGCTAGAGATGGGTATGAGTATTTTGTCACTTTCATTGAGGACTTCTCAAGATATGGTTATAGTTACCTAATGCATCGAAAGCCTGAAACTTTTAAAAAGTTTAAAGACTTCAAGGCTGACGTTGAAAAGTAATTAGGTATGTCATTGAAAATCCTTCGATCAAATCGAGGTGGTGAATACTTGGATTTAGAATTCAAGGATTATTTGTTAAAGTGTGGAATCCTATCCCAACTCACAGCACCTGGAACACCACAACAAAATGGTGTTACGGAGAGGAGAAACTGAACCTTATTGGATATGGTTAGGTCGATGTTAAGCTACTCATCATTGTCACTTACATTTTGGGGATATGCACTACATACAATAACTTATATTTTGAATGTAGTGCCCTCTATGTCTGTAAGCAAGATGCATTTAGTCTGTAAGCAAGATGCCATTAGTGTTATGGAATGGCTCCAAACCTAGTTTGCGTCATTTCTGTATATGAGGGTGTCCAACTCACATTATTAGACTCAAAACCATAAATTTAGACTCAGGGTCTGAGGTATGCATATTCGTTGGCTATTCTCTAGAGACTAAAGGTGGGTACTTTTATAGTCACAATGATCAAAATGTGTTTGTGTCGACAAATGCAACCTTTCTTGAGCATGACTATATGCAAAACTACAAACATGTCTTAGTGTCAGACACTGATAAGGACGATCCATTATCTTATGAAGAAGCAATAAATGATCCTGAAAAGGAGAAATGACAAGATGCCATGAACCAGGAAATGAAATCTATGTATTCCAATTCCGTCTAGGAACTTGTAGACCCACCTGAAGATGTTAGGCACATTGGATGCAAATGGATATTCAAGAATAAAAGCGGTGTAGATGATATAGTACAGAATTTCAAAGCACGGTTAGTAGCCAAGAGCTATACACAAAGGGAGGGAGTCGATTATGAAGAGACATTCTCCCATGTGGGCATGCTAAAATCCATTCGCATCATTTTGTCTATAGCCGCTAGTTTTGACTCTGAGATATGAAAAATGGACATCAAGACAGCTTTTTTGAATGACTCTCTTGAAGAAAGTATCTATATGATGCAACCAAAAGGGTTCGTACAAAATGGGCAAGATCAGAAAGTATGTAAGTTATTTAAATCCATTTATGGATTAAAACAATCATCTAGATCTTGGAATCTTACATTTAATGAGATTATAAAGTCTTATGGCTTCGAGCAGAATGTTGGTGAAGCCTGTATTTATAAATACACCAAAGATAAGATAAAGGTTTTCTTAGTTCTTTATGTTGATAATATTCTGCTCATTGGTAATGATGTAGAAACTACTTTGTCAAAGGTAAAGAAATGGTTAGCTGAGAAATTTCAAATGAAAGATTTGGGAGAAACGAGATAGGTTCTAGGCATCCAAATCCTAAGGGATAGAAAAAATAATTTGTTGGCACTTTCTCAGGCATCCTATATTGATAAGGTGCTAGAGAGATTCTCTATGTAGAACTCCAAGAAAGATCAACAACCGACCAGACATGAAATTGTCATCTCCAAGGAACAATGTCCAAAGACACCTTAGTAGGAAGATGATATGAGAAAGATATCATATGCTTCAGCAATTGGAAGTCTCATGTATGCCATGTTGTGTGTGAGACCGGACATCTATTATGCAATGGGAATTACCAGTCGTTATCAATCGAATTCAGGTTTGGAACATTAGATTGCAGTAAAGTACATTCTCAAGTATATTAGGAGAACGATAAACTATATACTTGTTTATTCAAGTGGAGACATGAACCTTATTGGATATACTGATTCTGAATTTCAATCAGATAGAGATAGTCGGAAGTCAACATCTAGATCAGTATTCACCCTAGGTGGAGGAGTATAGTCTAGAGAAGTATTAAAAAATTCAGCATTGCGGATTCCACTATAGAAGCTGAATATATAGCGACTTGTGACGCTGTAAAAGAGACGGTATGGCTAAAAAAGTTCTATTCTGATCTGGAAGTAGTTTCAGATATGTAGAAGCTGTTGATCCTGTACTGTGATAACAGTACGATGGTAGCAAATTCTAAGGAACCGAGGAGTCACAAGAGGGTCAAGCACATAGAGAGGGAATATCATCTTGTAACAGAGATCGTGCATCGAGGGGATGTGACTGTTATGAAGATAGCATCAGAATAAAACATGGCTGATCCTTTTACAAAGAAACTTCCTGCAAAGTCATTTGAGGGTCACGTGCATAACATGGGATTAGGAGAGATGCCACATTTTGTTTAGGGCAAATGGAAGATTGTTGGGGTTATGCTCTCAAAGCATGTGTATTAACATTTTGACATGATATTTAAAGAGGATTATATTGTTCTTATAATTGTTCTTTCAAATTATTGTTGAATAATTTATATAAATATCTAAAAATTCAACATTCATTAATAAGACTATGATATTGTATTAGTACGATAGGATTAAGATCATAGATATTGAAAAATATTGTCAGTAACATCTTAAAATATGAAATCTTTAATGAATGGTTGCTAGTACGGTTCAGTAAACATTGTGATCTAGATACGGATCATTAGTGTAGATAGAGATCTTAGTCAAAGTACTTTATATATTAAGATTATATATGACATGATTGATGTGAATTAATATCTTTATTAACGTGCCGTTTATCATAAAAATTTAATGCACATCAATTCGATGATCATATGTAAATTCGTCTGACTCCTGAGTAGTCATAAGCTCTTATGCATCTCTATTGAATCTTTTGATTCACTCGTTAAGGTTTGTTTCCTAATCAAGCTAGTGACTTTTATTTTGGAGATTCAGTGATGTGGATAGCTGGGGACGTGATCATACAAGATTTGGAATCTAAGCTTTCCTAACGGATCGTATATTGGTTCCCTTAAGTATTAATTCTAGAACTGAATGGTTATTAAGCTCAATTTTATAATAAGATTATAAATTAGTCATTCACTAGTAGATTAATGGTACTTAAGGATCAAGAGGTAATTAGAAGAGTAAAACGGTAATTTTGACCAGTTTTAATTTACGAACCAATAATTAGAGGACAGAACTACATGAAATGATTATGTCAGTGGATTACATGAGAATACTCTGTAAATACATTCTATAATCTCTACGAGTGCAATTCCATATTTATAATGGAGTAATAATGGAATTAGTAAATAAGATTATTTAATTAAAAAATTTATTTAATAATATGGTTTATTAGAGCTTATGATTATTGGTCCTTGGTCCCCAATTCACCTCTATACTACGTTGTCTAGGGTGTGAATATTTCAGGACATGAGAAAAGGACTGACTTGCAAAATAAATTTTTATTCTAGGGCAAATACATAATTATGAGATAATTAAATGTGATTAATTAATTGAATTATTTTTATAGTTAAATATANATAGGTTAGTTGATACAAATAATCAGATATGTTAATTTTGAATGAACTGATATCTAGATAATTATCTGATTAAAATAAATATTTAATTCATAGTAATTGCCATGTATCAATCATTGATAGGGTATCAGAAATTGACATGGACTACTGTGGTGCCACATAGCACTATATTGGTGCCGTGAGGCACTGTGCTGGCCCACGACACACTGCAGTGCCATGTGGCACAGTAGTTGTGCACAATTGCAGTGAGCCCCACTACAATTAATTTTATAATTAAATATTATTTCAGTTTATCCCTCTAAATCTGATATGTCATTATCTAGAATATATACAGATATTATTCTAATGACCTCGGTGGTTGAAAGAAGATAATAGAATCAGTTGATCAGATCATCGGTTCGTCAATCAAGAGTTAAATTGAAAACATGATTGGTGTCAAAGAGATTTTCTTCTGTGATTAAAACGTTAATCAAATCTCTAAAAAAATAATCATCACATTCTTTTAGAGAATTGTCTCACTAAAATCCTTCTCAGTAAATCTCTAGATCTCATTTGTTGAGAACATATGAGACAGAAAAAGTGTCTTGTGATATTCTACGTGCTCACACACATCCTAGTGCGTTGAGAATTGACTTGAAAGATCTTAGTGTGGATCTTGGAGTCTACTGATCGTTGGAACAATTTCGTGGGAACGAAAGATCGATCAGTTTTTTCAAGGATACTTGATATATATTACAAGAGGTATATAATTTCTAACCGTATGTTGTAGATTTAACTTATAAATATATAATAGATCCTGACTGATTGAAAAAGAATTTTCAATAAAAGTTTTGATTTGGTTATCGTGGGGTTGCGTAAGTTTTATTTTATTAGAAAATTTAATTTTCATTAAAAGTTTAGTGTTTTAAGGAACACGCGCCTCCACGTTTCCGTCGCGCACACATCACGACGACCACCATGATATTGTTAGGTTTTCGCTACATCAAATAAGCTAGTTGGGGGTTGTGATAAGTGCTTGAAAATGCACTTGAATTATTTAAAATCAACAAATTAAATTAGATTTTAATTAAAATTTTCATGTAATCAATATAAAAATATTGTGATTCAAAAATATTTAATTTTAATTTAATTCAAATTGTTTTTCCAGGAAAAATAAGTAATTAGGCTAAGATTGCAAAGAAAATATATGGGAGTTCATGATAATAGCTCAAAGAAGGAGTCCAAATGAAGAGTCCAAGTCAAAAATTAAGCCCAAGCTGTGAATAATCGTTTTCTCCTTTCTCTGCTATGTGTCATGCTTTGCAGCAACCGTAGAACCCTAGCCGCGCCAGCCGAGCTGCAAGCCACCCCTTCCACTTTCTCTTCTAAAGGGTCCCACTTACTTTTTATTATTGACCAATCAGATTATGACACATCATCACACTATTACTTGCTTGTCTTCTAGACCTGATATCTGCTCCATCCCAAGCGCTACCTTGCCACCACGTGTCCCTCTACGTCTCCAAAGCTCTCCATTGGTGAATTAAACCACGACACGTGTCTACCTTTTGGTTTCCTTTGATTAAATAGTTTAGGATCCATTTAGAGAGGTATTTAGTGTGTAACTCTCCAAATTAAGCCATTTTAATTATCTTTACTTCATTTCTACATTTTTTTTATTTTATTTTTTTTTATAATATTTTGGCAACCCAAAATACTATAAATTGGGGTCTTGTCTTATGTTATGCATCAAGTTTTTTTCTTTAATAAAATCATATTGAAATTTAGTCTATCTTCTTCTTTTTCTTCTTTTTCTTCTTATTTTTCTCATACTTTCTTTTTAGAATTTGTGAGAAATGTTTAGCTAGATAGACTAAATTCATTTGGTAAGGTTAGATATGAAATTATATGTGTAGTTTCTTATTTGGATTTTGATTCTTAATGTTTTCAAGTTTATAAAATTGAGTATATCATATTTCCACTACCTTTTTCTTCAAATTATTTGTTGATATTATTATGTTGTCAATTTCATATAAATTTAGGCAAGCTCATTTTATGTGAAATTTTGCATGATATAATTATATTGATAAAATTATGTTTATTTTATAAGTAGTCTTTTATTGCAATATTACCTAAGCTATATTGTCACTTTTAAATTTCTTATAAGTTGATCAAATTTTCACATGTGCTAAATTGAGAAATTGATTTAATCAAATACATTATTTTTGTAAATATATTCTTTAACTCTTTATTTTCCAATTGATTTGGGATGTGAACTTTTCAATTCAGTAATTTCGTGAATCAAAATTCAAATAGGTAAACGAATCATAATAGATTCGCCACCTTACCATTTTTTATTATTGAATTTTTATCAAATCAAATTTTCGTGTTTTAAAATCATTTTCAACTACAAAATTAAAATTTCATTCTCTTTTTTTTTTTACTTTATTTTTCTCCAAAATCACTTGTGTAACATCTATTGTTTACTTGTTTTTAGTTACCTCCTCGTGGATACGACCGCCCAATCTATATTATATTGATTCTTTGTTTTGACAAGATTAGGCATAATCATTGATCTTGGGTATTTTGATATACCTCTCGGAGGATGCGGTCCCCAACTGTGAATCTTTCAAAGCATCTAGTGCTTGAGTAGTTGCTTTTCCATTATTATTCTTCTGTGAGTTGTACCCTGATATGTAACTAATTAGTAGGTTCATCCAACTATGTTCGATCTTCTAAGGTACCTTCAGATGTGGGTCCACACTATTAATACTTTCCTCTGATCGATCTATGTCTGACTCTAGAAGGAACCCAATCATGATAGTCCTCTTGATATCTGCTTCAATGGCTAAGGCTAGAGTTTCCAAGGCATCTGCATGATTATTCTATGCCTGTGGTAACTGCTTTATGGAGCATTCTTTGAATTCTACCTTCAATTCTAGAGCTTTGCTCTGATATGCCCCCATCATTGTGTCTAGCTTGAAAATCTTTATTGACTTAATTAAATATCAAATAAGAGTCATTGAATACACTAAGATGCTCTAGCCCCATACATGCGACCAAAGCTTCATACTCAGATTCATTGTTCGATGTCTTGAAGGTGAAACGTATCACCCTTTCGGTTATCTCCTTTACTGTTTTGAGTATCAATCCGGCTCCGCACCCGCGTGTGCTTGCCAAGCCATCCACATATCGTTCCATGTCTGAGGGTTCTTTCCATGTGCCTCTATCCATCATGTTGTCTTGCGTGACATCTTCTGTACGGCCTGACTTCTCACAAAGTCAGCAAGTGCTTGAGCCTTGATTGTAGTCCAAGGTTCGTATCTTATGTCAAACTCTCCCCACTCTACAACGCATTTCATCAATCTACCAAACGTCTCCAGTTTATGCAAAATGGATCTGAGTGGATGTGAGGTTCTTATCACTTCCATTATCTTCCCCAAGTACTCCTGGAACGTCTTGTTGACTAAATGTTGATAGGTGGTTCCTACGTACTTCATTCTAAACAACATAACTTTGTAGCATTAAGTCCTCTTAGAGAAAAATGATATCCTATCTTCGTCTGAGTAGGGCATGGGTATCTGATTGTACTCAGTGTAGTTGTCCATGAGATTGAGCATCTCGTGCTCCCGCTTTAGGTTCATCAACTGATTAATTTTTGAAATAGGGAAGTTGTCCTTCATGCATGCTTTATTCATGTCAGTGAAGTCTATATGGAACCTCCACTTTTCATTCTTCTTCTTTACTACCATGACGTTGGTAAGCCAGTTAGGGTAGTTGACCTCCTAGGTCTCGATAATTATGTTTGATATATTCCAGGAGCACTTGTTTAATCCATCACTTCTCAGTTCTTAATAATTATGCTCGTTCTCTCGAGGGAATAATTTCTTAACTAGTGACCTCTTGGGTTCTGATAATTATCCTTGCTCTCTCACGGGAGCATCTACATAATCTGTGACCTCTCAGGTTTTAATAAGCATATATGCTATCTCATGTAAGCGTTTGCATTGTCTGTGACTTCTCGAGTCTTGAAAATAATGCTCGCTTTCTCGTGGGAGTATTTGCATAATCCGTGACCTCTCGAATCGTAACAATCATACTTGCTCTATCGTAGGAGGATTTGCATAATTTGTGCCCTCTCGAGTCTTGACAATCATACCGGCTCTCTCGTGGGAGCATTTGCGTAATCTGTGACCTCTCGGGTCTTTGATATTCATGCTTGCTCTCTCGTGAGAGCATTTTTTCCTATTTTAATTGCACTTATATATTCCTAGGAGATTCACACAGTATTTTTTATTTCTAGTTTCTCATCCCTTACGGGGTGGGCCCTGGCGATCCATAGACCTCATGTTGAGGTGTGTTGTAATATAATTTAGAGATTATGAGACTTTGTATAATCTCCTAGGATCTCTTCGCTTGTAATGGGCTCATGTATAATATTATACTGAATTAAAAGTGTTTTAAAAAATATTCCTTAAAAGAATAATCAAATTGAGAATGAAAACAAATAACGTACCTCAAAATTTTAATGGAGAACATCGATGTGACTCTTTATTTTGAGAGAGTATAAAATTTCATAATAATACAAGTCTGATCTATGTGGTTTGCATCTGAATGTTGAAACTCCCCCTTGTTCGAGATGCTAAATGACATTTATGCAAATAATTGCATTGATGCAAATATTTGTATTATTCTCCTGATATTAAGAGTACATTCAAAAATGTAAATTAATGAGGGAGGTTTTGGAAAATTAATCAAATTAAATAATATAATATAATATAATATAATATAATATAATATAATAATAGTAATAATTGTTCGAAAATGGATCCTCCCATAAATATTGTACTGATACTGTGCATTTGCTCCGCCGTGTTTTGTTCATTCAGGACCTTGCAATATTGACTTTGAGGGGTTGATATAGGCCATCTAAAAAATAATAGAAGTTGGGCCTGTAAAAGGAAGAGCTTGGGCTTGGAGTTGGGCTTTATGAGGAGCTGAGGCCTGTGCACAAGACCCAGGACACGCGAGTCGCGGGTCGTCCCCAACAAGTGGACCCTCTCTGTGAGCTCTCTTGAGCTCTTTACATGGGCGCGAGCTAGGATTGTGTGGTTGGGCCTGATTAGCCACTAGTAAGGGCCTGCACGGAGCTTGGGACCTACGGGTCGAAGCCAAGTCGGGCGAAGGTAGCGCTCTAGTGTAAGTTTGGGCTCCTTCTAGGCTCGCGTGGGCCATTATTTTTTGGCACTTTAGTGAGCTCTCTTGGATCATTTAAGGGACCCCTGGGTTATGTGATGGGTAGGTTAACTCGATGAGTTGAATCCGGGTAACGATGGAAGTGCCACCATAGCTGGAGCGCGTGAGGCACGTGTAGCCATCTACAACATCAGTTTTCTACCTAAAAATGCTTCAACCCACTGAAATTCCTTCGTTGAACACATTTATGGGGGTCATGGAGTCTAAAAGTTCTTCCTTCGTTGTAGATTTAAGATGCAACATTTGGAAATGGATGATAGTTTCTCCTCTATTTTCATGATTGTTCTTGGCCTGGATAACGCCCATCGTCGTCAAACAGATATGATGGATGATCCGCGACGGTTCAAAGCTTTTAGGTGAGGTTTTTTTAACGGTGTTGATATACATGTTAGAATTGTGTCCATAAAGTTAGGTGTAATAACTATTTATGAGTATTTAGTTATTTGTCTGACATTTATATTTATAATTTACTTAAGTCCTGCAACTATTATCAAAGTAAGAAAAATAAAGACAGAGGGGTAGGAGAATATTCTCTAAACCAGGATATTTTGGTTATCATCTTATCATATTTAACAACTATTGAGATTGTCTTATAACGGTGTTGTGTACTTATCATTTTCATGTATGACTAATTATCATATTTTTGTTGTGTCGAGGTAATGATCTCGGCTATCTTGAGTAGCCACGATCCTAGGTGTGAAAGGACTCTAGTCATCCACGTGACCTTAGTAGTGTAAGTATAAGTGGGGTCATGTTCATCACCTCGTCATGGCCTCGGTCGCGGAGGGTGCCTCGATCATCATGGTGAGCTCGGTTAAGAAAGAGTCCTTGGTTTGGACTTGATGCAGGCCCCCCCTCAAAATGAGGGTATTAGACATTGTTCAGAAATATTATTGAGTGGACCTTGTCCCGAGTAGAACCATGATCAGACTACATCATCATTTTACTCTGGGCTTTTAAGCAAGAATATAATATCAAAGTTACAACGTACACAAATAAATGTTTATACAATCAACTATATTAGTTTTGCACTGAAAACCAAAATGACATTTAATTAAATGGTAACAATAAGTATTGACCTAAATTGTGATCCATGTATTTTCACAATATAAAAATAATCTATTTTAAGATTAGAAAGACAGAAAATAAAAGTTGATTTTGGCTGCAAACTTTAATAATAATCCGTTTATAATACAAGGAACACGTTCTATGATTATATAAGTTGTTTGTCTACATTGCCTCATCCTTCTTTTATGCGTTGCCGACAACATTCTCACTAAGAATGATTCTTTTCTTTTCTTTGATTTCAGAGAAGAGCTTGACAACGAATTTGTCTCTTTTCATCCCTTGCATGACTTTCTTGGCATTCATACTATCGAATATAGATAGGAGATCCACTTTAAGTTTAAAATTGTCAACAAGCGTAAGTGCAATCGTAATCCCTATGAATTTCATTAATCAATATCTCTCTCGACCTCTAGCACTCTGTTATGGCACAATCACCGACTAGAATGTTTTTTTATATAAACACTCATGGCTTGAACAAGTAGCTAATGATTTGTTGGCGGTTTTTTTTTGGCTTGTGTGGTGTGTTGTGGTTTGTTTTCTGGGTACGTCCCTTAATGAAATTTTGAATTCCAAAAGGAGTTCATTTTGTAGTTGCCATATAAATTGACTAATCAGGATCCTAGATTGGAATTGAGATTACCTGATTTGGAGGCTCAGATCGAACCACACTGCTAAATGAAAAAAAAATTTGCTTTTTTTTAGTTCACCAATCTAGCAGTCCAAATCTGATTGACGTAGAGGGCTAACTTCTCAACTACTGAGAATCGAGATCTTCTAATCTGATTGTTAAAATTCCAACCCAAATCATGTTATTCTTTCCAAGGACTTCGATATGTAGCCACTGCAGAAATAAAAACCAAAAAACATATTCGTGGCTGATTGAGGGAGGGAACCACAAGTACGATGCATACAATATACTACAAGTAAATAAAATATTTTTGGCTGGTTGAGGTACTAAATCACGAGCGGGTTCCATATTCTAGTTCACAGTTTTCCATGAGACGAAGCCACAATCGCGTTTGTCACCTCTTTTTCCAAAGGTTTCATAATTAGCATTGAACTCATTTCATATGATGGGAGTTGTTGATGTCAGAAAAGAAGCACGACGATGTGGAAGCCACATGATCTGAAGGTTTTTTGCAGAGAGAGAATGAGAGAGAGAGTTTATAAAAAAGAAGCAAAATACAAAATGAGTAAAACAAAGGGTTATTTAGAGTAATATATCTTTGTGAAATACATTTAAAAAATATACATCTTTTATAAATATAAGAAATATTTATCCATGACCGGCAATATCTTATATTCTCAATAATCTCAATCATTATCTTTGTTTTTTTTATCTTCGCAATGTACTATCAAATTAAACAAAAGTGACAATTAATGTTTTTCCAATAAACCTACATTTATTCTCTTTCTCCATTTTGTTTTTCTCCATTTTTGCTTCTTTTGTCTTTAGAAGATCCATTTTTCTTCTTTTTCAAGGAGTCCCTTCTCAAGTGGAAAAGCTAGTGACTCAATTTATTTCTACTTTAGTGAGACATTGTTCAAGTGAAAAAACTAGTGACTCATTCTTCTTCTTCTTCAACGAGACGTCACTCGGGTACTCATTCATCTTCTTTTTTTATGTAAAAAAATGACGCTCTGTACCATTCTTATTCTTCTTCTTTTGTCATATTTTTCTTGATACCTAAAAATCAGAACTTGATTTTCAGTATAGAGGGTTGAGGGAAAATCGTCTAGGGTTATCTCATCATCTACTCTTGAAAGCATTCTTTGCTTTATACAAAATTTAATTTTGTAACTAAGGATTTCAATTTTTCAAGGGGGTTTAGCTTGAAGTTATTGTTAGAAGATAGTTATTATTCATGTACTTGTGAGTTCTAGGAATTTATATATGTTTTGGATTAGATATTTTGTTGTATGGATGGAAGCTGCATAATCACATACTTTTAATTATTTATTTTTGTTGCATGGATTTACGTTATGTGAGCAATACAATGATCAGATGGTTACGTGAAGGGTTCAAGTAGTTGTTTATAACTACTTGAATTCATCAAGTAGTCATTTTGATTATGACAGTAAGTAATCTAGAGGGTAAATGACTGAATGTTCAAGTAGTTATTGTATGACTACATGAACCACTCAATTAGTGATTTTGATTCCGGCAATAAGTAATCTAGTAAAATAATGACTACTTAAAAAGGTTCATGAGCACTTGAACCCCCTCAAGTAGTTATTTTGATTTTGACAATAAGTAATCTAGTGAACAAGTGACCACTTGAAGGGTTCAAGTAGTTGTTTATGACTACTTGAACTTCTCAAGTAGTCATTTTGATCATGGAAGTAAGCAATCTAATGAAAAAGTGACTAGTTAAAGGGTTCAAATAGTTTTTTATGACTACTTGAACCCCTCAAGTAATTATTTTAATTATACTAGTAAGCGATCCAGTCAAAAAGAAAAAAAAGATGTCAAGATTGGAAACTTGCTCAAAAGATGGTCTAAGAGATGACATTTTAACACTACTAAAGAGAGAATGAAGGCAAGAAAGGAAGCAAGGAAACTAACTGAATGTAACTCGATTATTATATGTTTCAATAATGCTAAAATCTAAATTCTTGAAATTTTAATGCAGAATGAGAAAGGAACTTCTTCTCAAGTGAGAATGGGAAGGTCAAGTCAAGGGCATGCAAACTAGATTTAGTTTTCCTCTATTGGGTTTTTTTATAATCCCCATATACTTTTTTGTAACACCATGTAGCAGCAAGTTGTGGATGGATGTGAATACAAGTCTTTTGACTTTTGCATATGGCTACTTGTGCTTGGAAATAGAATATTGTGGATAGATTTGTGAAAGTTGAGTAGTTGTAAGATTTACCAAACTTTTGTGGATGGCTACTTGTTCTTGAAAGTAGAATATTGTTGGTAGATTTGTGGAAGTTGAGTAATTGTAAGATTTATCAAACTTTTATTTATGGCTACTTGTGCTTCCTCATTTCCCATATGTACCCATTTTTACAAGGTTTAAAATAATTCAGCTTAACAATTTTTTCTCATTTATGTCAATTATTTTAGCTGGGCAACAAACATTGTCCACCATATAGTGCAGCAAAAAAATTAATTTGGTACAACTATCCATACGTGCTTGCACTAAGTACACAACAAGTTCACACATATAAATATCTATCACTATATACCAATTTATACTACGCTGATCCTACTTGACTGATAATGGCCACAATTATAAAAGCAAAACATAGAATGCAAACATGTAAAAGAATTTCAATGCGCCCGCCCAACTCTCCAATACTTGAATCCTTATATCCATGCGCTGGAGCTTGTCCTTAAATTCTTTTAAATCATTTTTATTGCTACTAGCTTCACTCGCTTCATCAAGCGACAATAATATAGCCTACTTTTGTTTCAATTTACCTATGATAATTTTACAACAACCCTTCTTCTGCAAACACATATATTGTTAACAAATCTCCATCCTCCATATGCAAAATCATTGGCATTAGAACTCGCTATATTGTACCTACACATGTTTAGTATACAAAAAAATAGTCTCGAACTAAGAACTGAGTCATCCAAGTATTGAAGAGTCATTTTATTAAACACGTGTTGGGCATCATGCCCTGACGAATAACCTGAAGAGTTAGTGGAATTTTCCCTTAATATGGTTCTACCAGTAAACAAACCAATGTGGGAGTTTTTTAATTTGCCAATATATAAACTGTAAGTGTTTTTAAGTTAACTTGAACCTTTCAAGTCGTTATTAATGACTACTTGGACCCTTCAAGTAGTTATTTTTATTCAGCCAGTAAGCGACCTAAAAACTAGGTGACTACTTGATGGGTTCAAGTAATTATTTATGAGTATTTGAACTCTTCAAGTAGTTGTATATGACTATTTGAACCGTTCAAATTGTTATTTTTATTCTTCCAGTAAGTAACCGGGTAACTACTTGAGTCATTTTTTACATCCAAAAAAGAGAAGAATGGGTAACTAAGTGCGTCTCGTTGAAGAATAAGAAGATTGTGTCCGTCTCGTT
Source organism: Datisca glomerata (assembly GCA_003255025.1). NCBI lineage: Eukaryota > Viridiplantae > Streptophyta > Magnoliopsida > Cucurbitales > Datiscaceae > Datisca > Datisca glomerata. The sequence goes on from QANY01002776.1 coordinate 19,930, forward strand.
GAAGAAGAAGAGGAAGAATGGGTCACCGTGTCATTGAAGAGTCATGGTCTGACTAAAGAAGAAAAATGCCGGTTCTCCACTCAAGCAAATTTGTTGAAGAAGAAGAGAAAGGCCACCTAGAGAAGAAGCAAAAATAAAGAAGAAACAAAATGAAGAGGAAGCAAAAATATGGAGAAGATGAACATACGTGAAGCAAAAATGAAGAAGATGTTAACTGTCAATTTTTTTTATTTGATTGTATATTGAGATGGGAAACAAAATAGAGAGATGATTATGTATTTTTGATTTTGTGGGCTATATATATATATTTTCAAATGAAACTTTTTTTTTACAAAATAAGATAAAGGATATTATTAAAAAATAGAAACAACCAATTAAAGAGGTTTAAAACCATCCCTTACAACATTTTTATCAAACTCAATCTCATTGAAATAAAAGTAATAAAAGGGAAGTTATAATGACAAATCCTACCCTAACCAATGCTATATTTCACCATAGCATCAACAGTAGAATTAAACTTCCTATTAATCCAAACTAGAGAAAAGCCAAGAGATTGATTAAGCATAAAATGGGCTTGCTGAACCAGGTTGATGAGCCTCCAGTCATAACATGTATTATTTATAACCCAAGAGACCACCACACTAGAATCTGACTCAAAAATAGGAAATGGCCCAAAATTTTTAGAAAATGACCCAAAAATTTCTTATTTACACAAATGGCCAATTTTTCCTTCTTCTTTCTCCCTTCGTCCATTCGTCTTCTCCTGTCTGCATCGTTCTTCTTTCCCTTCGTCTATGCATCTTTCTTCTCTCTCTTCGCCTTCGTCTTCTTTGCTTCTTTCTTCTATACCGTCTTCTTTCTTCTTCTCTATTTGTGGTCTATTTTTGGGTCTCGTGATCTATTTTTATTTTTGGTTTGATGTATTTTTTATTTTCTTGATTTTGTGAATTTATCATAAATTTATTGTATAATTTTTTAAATTTTATGGTTTGATTTCTAAATTTCTAGGGTTCTAACGAGAGAGATGTGAAGAAGAGAAGGAGAGACATATTTGAGTTTGATTTCTAAATTTCTGAGATGATAATAGGTGGTATATAAAAATATACTATAAATATACTACGATATATTAATGGTATATTAAAATATACTATGATATTTAAATATATCATAGTATACCACAGATTATATATACAAATATAATACGGTATATTGATGTATATTAAATTGTACTATGGTATATAATTATATACCATATAATATTTTTATTTTCCAGTTTTATAAAAAACAATTGAAGTTAAAAAAAAGTGATCATTCTTGCAAATATAACTTTTGTTTACTCTTTCTTATTTTTTAAAAATAGACTATTTCTATTTCTATAAATGAGCCCTCAAAAATAATTTTGACCCAACCGGAAGAGGAGGCTCAATCCAAGACCGCGATTAAAGTCATTAATTCTCCATGTAACTTCTAAAGAGTATATTAATGTAAATAACCCAAAAATGAAAGGTAATTTAAAGCCAGTTAGTTCGTCTGAAATATATAACGGACCATTCTTTTTAAATGGCTCTCCAAAAATTGATGACAATAGTCACCTTTTCACGATCAGAGTGCACTACATTGATATGACAACATCAAAATGTACCATTACGATCTAATTCTTGGAGAGTCCCATTGGAGAAACAAAAATTATATGATCTTATATTGGTATGTAAAACTAGATTCAGATTATTTACAAGATTGATTTGGGATTAGCAAATGATAATTATTTTTCCTTATAAATGGTTGTGTAGGAACGATTTAGAGTTGACGGTGAAATGACTAATGTTATGCGTCAAATGGTTGTGTAGGAACGATTTAGAGTTGACGGTGAAATGACTAATGTTATGCGTCAAATGGGTGCATCCTTCATAAACTATTTAGATGGTCTTAGGCGGAAATATTTTAACTGTTGTGCTTACATTAGAAGAGGTACGAACGAATGTACCACCAGATGTTACAATAAGTGATTGGCACTGGCTCGTTGACTCGGAGAATACTCCTGAGTGGCAGGTATTAATATATTTACAATTGATCATTAATTATGTTGAAAGTGTATTTGTTTGGATCACTTCTCATGCAATTTATAATTTAAGTTAGGCAATGAACGAGCAAAAAAGAACATAGTCAACACCACTGGCTCAAAAAGTTTCAACAAGTAACAAACGAGGAGGTACAAATAATTTATATTAGAGAAAAAATGCATCAAGACTCCTGTTCTACTTCTTCTAAATTATTTTCTGATTTTTGGTATTGGGTTATTAGGTGTTAGGCCCTACATAAGATTGAAATTTATTGGGTATGTGTTTGCATGATTTCTGAATATCCATGCCCATTTGTTCTGATGATTTGAGTTCTGATATCCATGCCCATTTTATTCGGAAGATTTTGATCTTGTTGGGTTATGTTGGGTGTGCTTCCATAATGCTGATGCATTTTTCTATGGATTTTGGCTTCATTGCATTAACTCCCTTTTGCTTTGGCTTCACTGTATTAATTTCCTTTTGCTAACTATTAGTTTGAAACTGCCTATCCAATGAGGCCTTGGAGGGCATTTTGCACTTTATTAAAAAAAATCGAATCCCTCTTCTTCGTGCATCAGATGAGATGTTGATGTTAGAATTAGGCGTAAGCACACTGCAGCTGGGCCTCATGATTTATTTAAATTTGTCTCAGCTGTGTCGTCGAGAGCAATGTCGGGATATTGCTCTTCAAGCAATATCGTGGGAAGACAGTACTTAATGAGGATCCCTTAACACAATACTCATGTCTGTATTGTTTGAGAACTGAACCAGAGTAGTTGGATACTTTCACTGAATATCAACTTGTTAGTACTTTCTTACTGTGCATAAATTACCTCCACTGCCAAAATTGCAATTGCATGGGTTAGAACCGTCGAATAAAGTATTGATATTTATTGATGATCAACCAAAACGTTGAGTATTCATTTCTATGGTATCTGTTTCGACGTTTGACGATAGTCGTTTTGACCGTCGATAAAAGAATCTTTGACAGTTATGATCATATATCGATGATTATGATCGTCAAAATAAAAGAATTTTCTTATAGTGAATATCTACTATGTTTTAATCAATTAAAAAATAAATTTCATTTCGTGAGGTGGAATTCTACACTAACCACAAAAGCGTTTACTTTTAATATTTAGGAGTGCAATGAATCCATTTTTCTAAATCAGACAACAAATCATTCAACGGTTAAGAACAACAAAGTTTTCAAATAAAAGCAAAAGTAATTCTGAGAAAGTTACAGAGACAAAACCTCAAGGGTTTGTTGAAGTGACGACGGACTTGTTTTCTCAGCTCTACGGTTTGTACACTTTTGGGTGAAAATAAATACCTGGGACATGCCTAGGTCCAACAATTTACTTAGACTCGTGTAAAAGAACTTTTAAAAATATTTTTATATGAATTTTATAAAATTAATCGAGATATATATAAGCTGACACGAGTACTTATACTTATGAATAGGAAAAAAGTTAAAAATCATGAGCTAGTAACATGTCAATTAGGGACAAATCTAGAAAATTTTAGTTCCGGAGCGGTAAAATACATATTTATAAAGGTTGATTGAATACATAATACACATTATAGTTTAGTAATTTTGCATGTACACTTTGCATCTTGTTCAGAATTTTTTTTCTTATTAATAAAAAAGAATTATTGTTCTTAACGTGAGGTGAAATAAAAGAAAAAAACTTTTGATTTTCCTTTTTCACCGTCTCTTAATCATGCCTGTCTTCCTCAGCGTCTCTCTTCCATTTCTTCAAGCTTGTGTCTAGCATCTTCCTCAATTTTCCCATTCTTTTCGTTTATCCATATATATTTTCTTCTTTTAGTGGTGCAGGTATTTTGTCCACATAGATCTTAAACCAATATGGTTCTGTAGATCATCCCGGAGTTAAAGTCGAAATGATTTTATATTACGTATCGCTTCAGGTGAAAACATGGATGCTCAAACATTTATTGGATTGAGTTTGTCGTCATGACATGCAAAAGACGTTAAGATATCAATTAGTCAAAATAAGTTTCGATGGTGGATGATTTATAGAACGAGTCTATGATTATATTTCATGACCTTAATTTAATTTTGTATAGTTCTTGTACATACTTTCTTTCCGATAGGTCAGTATGACATAATGGTTTTATCTAATTTGTTCAATCATTTATTTGTGTGTTGTAATCTCTGCTTGATTTGAACTAACTATTACCATTAAAAAAAGAGTCGTCTAGGAATTTAACAACCATATATAGAGGCAATTGATTTATTTAAAAGAACAATATATTTGTATATATATTTTAAAGTTATATTTACTAACTCCAATTAGATATCTCAACCCAATGAAAACTGGAAAGTGTTCACGTTTGACAATAAAGGAAAGTGGGTGTGTTTATGCCTTATGCTCCATAAAAGAAGAATCTTGCATTTCTTTCCAACCGATATCTACTCAACCTATCCCATCCTTTCTGTAATTTAAAGTATTTATTCTAATTAATTAAGCAGATGTAAAAAAATTATATAAACACGAGTCGACCGACCAAGTGAAAGGGTAAATTTTTTTGCACACCTCGTTTTGAGTAAAAGAAAGGATTATATTCTATCTTAAAAAATCATGGATTAAATTCAATTTGGAGCGTCACTTTGATTTAAAGGCAAAATTGATCAAATAATGTTAATTTAATTTAGCCCTTATAAACCCAAATATTATTTTTGAATTTTTATTTTCAAATGCCGAAGCATGACGGTTTACACGTTGAAAGTTAGGATAATAACAAGGAAAAAAGAAGAAGTTGAATGTTAGGAAATAAAGAAACCAAAAGTAGTCAAAAAAGGGGACCTCCTTTAGTATGAGATACATTAATTAGTAGATCAAAAGTAAATGAAAACTATGCCAAAATTAGAATTATCTCCAAATACCACCCACCCCAACTACTTCTTTCTTTGACAAAAACTAGAAGATTTATTTTGCACTAATTAGCTTCCACACATTATTTTTTTATTTATCAAAACCAGTCCGATACTCTTAAAAAAAACAGAAATTAGGGAGGTTTAAAACCACTTTTACAAGAATGTACTAAAACTCACATAAACTAGAAATAAAACTTAAGAAGTGAGAATTATTAAAACTAATACTACCCTGGCTATTCTTAGCAGCAGTATCAGCAGTAACATTCAACTCTCTACTAACCCAATCAAATTCAAACTTAAAATTATAACAATAAAAAAGCTTATGGACTTCACTAATAAGGTCTAAAAACCTCCAATCAGGGCAGTTATTAGATTGAATCCAATGAAGAACCTGTTTAGAATCAGTTGGAACAAGCCCACTGGCCCAGCCTGAGGTAATAGCCCAACGCAAAACCTCTATATGGCCCGCTGAAAATGATCTGACCCGAAGGCCCGATAAGAAACGAAGAGCCCATTCTTTATCATGCACCATGAACCTTAGACCACATTAGAGGAGATGGTTCGAGAAGACTGCATCACAGGAGATCCAGACATCGTTCATCGTTCTTGCTGCTTGCAAACCAGGAAGAGATATGTAGAGCCTATTTCGATTTTAGATCCTTACAAGCTGAATCACGAACAATAAAGATAAGTTTCTTTGAATCTTCGAATTCTTGAAAATGTCTAGATGCAACTTTTGACGCTAGAATTGGATTGCATGCCTTCTTTTGGAACACATACTTCTTTCTCATATTTCCCAACAAATAAACAAGAATAGATGTATGTCTTCTAGACTAGAATTAAGATGCTTTCTGATTTTTGATATTTTCTCTTGAAACTAGAAAACGAAGGGGACATCCTAAGGCTTCACAATGTTGAGCCCAAAGATGGAACTAAACTAGCATCTATTACTGCTAGTCATCGTGACGCATGTACCGCGAAAATGTGGAGGCGCGTCGTCTTTTAAAAATTAAACTTTGAATAAAAATGAATCTTTTAATAAAATAAAACTTGCGCAATACCACGATAATCAAATAATTTTTTTTATTGAATCTCTTTTTCAATCAGTCAGGATTCATTATATATTTATAAGTTAAATCTACAACATACAAGGTTATGAATCATATACCTCTTGTAGTTTATATCAAGTGTGATTGTAAAAATCGATCGATCCCCCACTCCCACGAAATCGTTCCAACAATCAGTAGACTCTAGGATCCACACCAAGATCTTCCAAGTCAATCTTCAACGCACTAGGACGTGTGTGGACACGTAAAATATTACAAGATACTTTTTATGTCTCTAGATGTTCTCAACACATGAGATCTACAGATTTACATAGAATGACTTTAGTGAGACGATTTTCTAAAAGAACGTGATGATTATTCTTTTAGAGATTTGATTAACGTTTAATCACAGAAGAAAATCTCTCAGACATCAATCGTGTTCTCAATTCAACTCTTGATTGACGAACTGATGATCTGATCAACTGATTCTCTCATCTTCTTTCAACTATTTAGGCCATTAGAATAATATCTGTATATATTCTAGATAATGACGTATAAGGTTTTTAGTTATAAACTGAAATAATATTTAATTATAAAATTATCAATTATAGTGGGACCCACTTTAGTTGTGCACAACTCTAGTATCACATGACATTGCAGTGTGCTGTGAGCCAGCATAGTGCCTCGCGACACCACTGTAGTCCCGCATGACACTACAGTGTTGCACACTCACTACTGTAATGCCAAGTGGGACCACAGTAGTCCGTGTCAATTTTTGATACCCTATCAATGATTGACACATGACAATTACTACGAATTAAATATTTATTTTAATCAGATAATTATCTAGATATCAGTTAATTCAAACTTAACTTATCTAAATATCCCTATCAACTAACTTATCTATTATTTCACAAATAACAGGTTTAGTTGATTTAAATTAATATCTAATAATAATTTAATTATCTAATTTCACAAATTAGATATTCTGTCTCACTTATCGATAATTTAATTAACACTCATATATATATATATATATGTATATGTATATGTATAATTTCTAAAAATTATCTTTCAATATATAAATAATTTAATTAATTAATCACACATAATTATCTCATAATTATGTACTTGCCTCAGAATAAAATTTTTTTTTGCAAGTCAGTCATTTTCTCATGTCCTAAAATATTTACACCCTAGACATCGTAGTATAAAGGTGACTTGGAGACCATGGACCTATAATCCTAAGCTCCAATAAACCAGATTATTAATTAAACTCATTAATTAATTAATTTTTATTCATTAACTCTATTAATACTCCACTATAAATATGGAGTTGCACTCTTAGAGATTATAGAATTTATTTACAGACTATTCTCATGTATTCCGCTGACATAATCATTTCATATAGTTATGTCCTCTAATTATTGGTTCGTAAATTAGAAATGATCAAAATTATCGTTTTACCTTTCTAATTTCTTATTGATCCTTAAGTACTATTAATCCACTAGTGAATGCTAATTTGTAAACTTATTATAAATTTGAGCTCAATAACCATTCAGTTCTAAAATTAACACTTAAATGAACCAATATATGATTCGTTAGGAACACTTAAATTCCAAATCTTGTAAGATCATGTTCCCATCCCTCCACATCACTAAATCTCTAAAATAAAAGTCACTAGTCTGATTAACAAACAGACCTTAAGGAGTGAATCATAAGATCTAGTAGACATGTATAAGAGTTCATGACTACTTAGGATTCAGACTGATCTACTTATGATGATCGAATTGATGTGTATTAAATCTTTATGATCAATGGCACGCTAAATATTATTTCACATCGGTTCTGTCATATATAATCTTATTATATAAAATACCTTCATTAAATTTTCTATCCACATCAATGATCTAGATCTAGATCACACTCATTCATAATTCTTAGTGAACCATACTAGCAACCATTCATTAAAGATTTCATATTTAAATAAGTTACTGATAATCTTATTCATTATCTATGATCTTAATCCTCTCGTACTAATACAAGATCATAGTCTCATTAATGAATATAAATTTTTTAGATATTTATATAAATTATTCAATAATAATATAAAAGAACAATTATAAGAAAAATGTAATCCTCTTTAAATTTCATATCAAAATGCTGATACACATGCTTTGAGGGCATAACCCCCAACAATCTCCCACTTTCTCTAAAGCAAATGTGACATCTCTCTTAATCTCATGTTACACACATGACCCTCAAATGACTTTGCAGGAAGTGTCTTTGTAAAAGGATCACTCAGATTCTACTCCGATGCTATCTTCAGAATAGTCACATTCCCTCGATGCACGATTTCTCTTACAAGATGATATTTCCTCTCTATGTGCTTGCCCCTCTTGTGACTTCTCAGTTCCTTGAAATTTGCTACCACCCCACTATTATCACAGTACAGGATCAGTGACTTATCCATTTCGGAAACTACTTCCAGATCAGAATAGAACTTTATGAGCCATACCGCCCCTTTCGCAGCTTCACAAACCGCTATATATTCGGCTTTTATAGTGGAATCTGTAATGCTGGATTGTTTAATACTTCGTTAGACTATAGCTCCTCCACCTAGGGTGAATACTGATCCAGATGTCGACTTTTGACTGTCTCTGTCTGATTGAAAATCAAAATCAGTATATCTAGTGGGGTTCAGGTCTCCACCTGAATAAACAAGCATATAGTTTCTAGTTCTCCTAAGATACGTTAGAATGTACTTTACTTTAATCCATTGTTCCAAACCTGGATTCGATTGATAACGACTGACAATTACCACTGCATAACAGATGTCCAGTCTCGTCCACAACATGGCATACATGAGACTTTCAACTGCTGAAACATAGGGAACCTTTCTAATATCCTCTTCCTCCTAAGGTGTCTTAGGACATTATTCCTTGGAAAGGATAATTCCATGTCTGGTCGGTTGTTGACCTTTTTTGGAATTCTCTATAGAGAATATCTCCATCACCTTATCAATATAAGATGCCTCAGAAAGTGCCTAGAATTTATTATTTCTATCCCTTAGGATTTGGATGCCTAGAACATAGCTCGCTTCTCCCAAATCTTTCATTTGAAATTTCTCAGCTAACCACTTCTTTACCTTTGACAAAGTTTCTACATTATTCTTAATGAGTAGAATATCATCAACATAAATAACTAAGAAAACCACTATCTTATCTTTGATTTATTTATAAACACATGCTTCGTTAACATTTTGCTCGAAGCCATAAGACTTTATAATCTCATCAAAGGTAAGATTCCAAGATTTAGATGCTTGATTTAATCCATAAATGGATTTAAGCAACTTGCATACTTTCTGATCTTGCCCCTTTTATACGAACCCTTCTGGTTGCATCATATAAATGATTTTTTCAAGACAGTCATTCAGAAAAGTTTGTCTTGGCGTCCATTTACCGTATCTCATAGTCAAAACTAGCAGCTATAGACAAAAGTATGCGAATGAATTTTAGCATGGCCACAAGGGAGAATGTCTCTTCACAATCGACTATCTCCCTTTGTGTATAGCCCTTGGCTACTAGCCGTTCCTTGAAAGTCTCACTTTCCCATCTGCACCGCTTGTCTTCTTGAAGATCCATTTACATCCAATGGGCCTGACATCTTCAGGTGGATCTACAAGTTCTCAGACGAAATTAGAATACATTGATTCCATTTCCTAGTTCATGGCATCTTACCATTTCTCATTTTCAAGATCATCCATTACTTTTTCGTAAGATAATGGATCACCCTTAGTAGTGTCTGACACTAGGACGTGTGCCTCTAGTTTGTAGAGAACTGGTTGCTCACAATCCTCCCCTTACGAGTTGTACCGGGGTTTCCTTTGCAGGAACTGTGGTTTTTCTTATTTGTCATTCATTAGTGGAAACTGAAGGTGGTCTGATCTCATCAGCCGCTAATTTCTCGAGAACTACTTTGCTACGAGGTTTGTAGTTTTGCATATAGTCTTGCTCAAGAAAAGTTACATTTGTCAACACAAACATTTTTTGATCATTGTGACTATAAAGTACTGACCTCTAGTCTCTAGAGAATAAACGAATTTGCATACCTCAGACCTTGAGTCTGACTTTCCGGTATTGGGTATAAGAACGTGAGCTCGACAACCCCCATATATGGAAATGACGCAAATTATGTTTCTACAGATGAGATACATGATTAAATAAAATTGCGTAAGATTTTCACGTATGACATGTGATCGACTAATGCATGAACATGTTATCAAACATAACAATTAAACACTTATTTACCAATTAAATAAAATAATAATGAACTGAGCGACTATTGGGTATTTCTAAATTACAACCCTTGAAATAAAGAAATAAAATTATAAAGTGGACTTCAAGAATATATGTTTTCCAAATATTGCCTTCTCCTCTAGATGTCCATCTTCATAATCTTCAAGCTTTGAACAAAATCATTTTTAATTAGAAAGACTATTTTTCTTAATTAAAACAATTTCTATAATTATCATTTTTGATATAGTTGACTTTGACTTAGTCAAATAAACACTTTATTTGATTTGGTCAAATTTGGGTCAAACCCAATCAACCTAATAATTTTTCATTTTCATAAAATAAAAAAATTAATAATTAATTTTAAAATTACATTAATTTTAAAATTTAAATGGATAATTAAAAGAGATTAAGATTTAATGAAATACTTAGGTGATAGAGTTGGTTGCATGATTTTTCAGAAACTTTCCTAAAACGTGACAATAATTGTCACCGACGATAGGACTCTCCAATCGCCGCCCATCACCACCACTACCCGTCTCACCGTCGGCAGCCACCTGCCGCGCCAGGATAGCCATTGTTCACCACCGGTACAGTACCACCTGCATTGTTCACCTTCACCGGAACAATAAATTTTCAGCGTAAACATCGTTTTCACGGATGAATAGCGTTTTCGCGAATGAACAATGTTTTCACGTTAACATTAAATTTTTGTTGTTCGTCTCGTGCGTTCTTTGTCTTCTCGCATTTGAAATAATTACAATAATATTCAAAATAAAATTATAAAAATTCATACGCTTCAATTCGGCTTACACAAGATCTAGGAAAAATTAATATATTTTTCATACATTCAAAAAACATAACCATCCATCATCATACATATCTCATATTATATGAATAATGTAAGAAAATCCACACATCATTTAACATATAAAATATATAAAGACCGCTCTGATACCAGTTGCTGGTCGTCGCGGTGGAAACGTGGAGGTGCATGACATTTAAAAAATTAAACTTTTATTAAAAAAGAAACTTTTAATGAAACAAAACTTGTGCAACGTCACGATAATCAAATAAAAACTTTTACTGAAAACTCTATTTCAATCAGTCAGGATCCATTATATATTTATAAGTTAAATCTACAACATGCAAAGTTAAGAATCATATACCTCTTGTAGTCTAGATCAAGTGTCCTTGCAAAAACTGATCGATCTTCTGTTTTCACGAAATCATTCTAACGATTAGTAGACTCCGAGATCCACACCAAGATCTTCCAAGTCAATTCTCAACGCATTAGGACATGTGTGGGCACATATAATATTATAAGACATTTTTCCGTCTCTGAGACTTATTGATTCTCTAAAAAATGTGATGATTATTCTTTTAGAGATTTGATTAACATTTAATCATAGAAGAAGATTTCTTTGACACCAATCATGTTCTCAATTCAACTCTTGATCGACGAACTGATGATCTGATCAATTGATTCTCTCCTCTTCTTTCAACTACTTAGACCATTAGAATAATATTTGTATATATTCTAGATAATAATGTATCAGATTTTTAGGGATAAATTAAAAAATATTTAATTAAAAAATTACCAATTGCAGTGGGACCCACTGCAATTCTGCACAACTGCAGTGTGTCGTGAGCCAGCACAGTACCTCACGGTACCACTGTAGTGTCATGTGGCACTACAATGTTGCGCACTCACTACTGTAGTGCCACGTGGCACTACAGTAATCCATGCCAATTTCTACTATTCTATCAGTGATTGATGCGTGGTAATTACTGTGAATTAAATATTTATTTTAATCAGATAATTATTTAGATATCAGTTAATTCAAAATTAACATATCATATAATCCATATCAACTAACATACCTGTTATTTCATAAATAACAGATTTAGGTTATTTAAATTATTATCTAATATAATTTAATTATCTAATTATATAAATTAAATATTATGCATCACTTATCGATAATTAAGAAAAAGAGAATTATATATATATANTTTAAATATATTTCAATTAATTAATTCTTAGTCAATCGCATATAATTATCTTATAATAATGTACTTGTCCCAGACTAAATTTTTTTTTTGCAGGTCACTCCTTTTCCCATATTCTGAAATCTTCACACCCTAAACTGCATAGTATAGAGGTAACTTTGGGACCATGAAACTATAATCCTAAGCTCCAATAAATCAGATTATTAAGTAAAATCTTTAATTAGATGATCTTATTCATTAATTATATTATTACTCCAATACAAATATGTAATTGCACTCCTAGAGATTATAAAATATATTTATAGAGTATTCTCGTGTAGTCCACTGACATAATCATTTCATGTATTTCTGTCCTCGAATTGGTTCGTAGATTAGAACTGGTCAAAATTATCGTTTTATCCTTCTAATTACCTCTTGATCTTTAAGTATCATTAATCCACTAATGAATGACTAATTCATAATCTTATTATACATTTGAGCTCAATAACCGTTCAGTTCTAAAATTAACACTTAGATGAACCAATATATGATCCGTTAGGAAAGCTTAGATTTCAAATCTTGTAAGATCATGTCCTCAGCCATTCATATCACTGAATCTCAAAAACAAAAGTCACTAGCCTGATTAAAAACAAACCTTAACGAGTAAATGAAAAGATCTAGTAGACATGCATAAGAGTTCATGACTACTCAGGATTTAGACTGATCAACATATGATCATCGAATTGATGTGTATTAAATCTTTATGATAAACGACACGTTAATAAAGATATTCATTCACATCGGTCATGTTATATATAATCTTATTATATAAAGTATATTCACTAAGATGTCTATCAAATCAATGATCCAGATCTAGATCACACACATTTATAATGTTTAGTGAACCGTACTAGCAACCATTCATTAAAGATTCCAAACTTTAATGAATATGATCTTTGAGGAAGAGTTTGGTATAGAGTTATCCTCGGTGACAAATACTTGCAAAATTCACAAACCCTTGATTGATACACATATAAATATTGAAGCAAAATTAGTGGATGTTCAGAATTTATAGATACTCATTTTAGGAGATCGAAAACCCCTAAAATGAGGCATCTAGGTTCCAATAATCGTTTTTAGCCAAAACTTCAAAATCTGTGCTAATTACCCTTTCAAAATATCATCAACATCCTACTCATTCTTTAATTATTCCAAAGGTAAAAATAGAAATTCATAATTATATTTATAACATTTAAAAAAAAGGTTCCACGATCAAATTTTAAAAAAAAAGCATTTAATTTAAATCTCATAAAAAGATCCCAAGAAATAAATAAAAGAAAAGAAAGACAATGAAGGCCTGCCTGCCTCCGTAAGTATCACTTTTAACTCGGCGTTTTTGACTTTAAAGTATTCTTTCCAACGCGGTGTAGCCGTCCTTGGCTTCCCAAGAAACATAACCACTCCATTCTTCCAAATCCTCTCCTTTCCTTTATATATACCCAACTTCTTATCATCTTACTATTCTCCCACCTTATCTCTGATATTCTCCCATCTTCCTAATTTTCACTTGATCACTTTTGATCTTTCTTTCTTCCTCTAAAGTTTCTTTTTGGGGTATTTTCTTCTTCCTTCAAAGGCTCTTCTTTTGTTCAACGATGGATTCAACTCAGCCTGCAGGTATAAATTAAAGTGATCTCAATCCTAAAACATTCTTTTGTAATTTATTTTGTTTGGAGGGAAGAAATTAATTTTCTGGGGTTGTTTAGATATATTGTTAATGGGTTTGGAATTTTAGTTGCTTATTTCCTATTGATGTTGAATTCATATATAGTATAAAGTTAGATCATTACTGAACAAGTTTAAACGGGTGACTATATATTTATGTATTATTTTTTTCAGCACAAAACATGTCATCTTCCACAGCAGCGGCAGGTGTTTATGCAGCTCCACCACCTGCTGGTTATCCAACCAGAGATGGCTCTACTAGCTCCCAAAATCCCTCTGTTCCCCATGAAACCAAGTCTAGGGGTGATGGCTTTTGGAAGGGATGGTAATTCTTCTCTCCCCCTCTATGTCTCTAAACTAAGCCAAATATAATTTTCAAACAAAGATGGTATGATTTTATACATACGAGCAAGAACTTATTAAACTAAAATAAGTTGGTTTATATATAATATGAAATTCATTATGGTTTGCTCTGCAGTTGTGCTGCTTTGTGTTGCTGCTGTGTTTTGGATGCTTGCTTCTGAGGATTCACACAATTTCCAGACACGTACTTTTGTTGTGTTCTTGTTTTTTGTTATGAAATTTGTTATGATTTATTTGGTGGATGTATTATTATTTATTATAATAATTGTAGTTGTTGATCTGTTCTTATCTTATCTGTAAACAAGCAAGAACACACATAATTTACGTCATTTGTATTGTCCAATTTTCTTCTTTGTTGTCCAAAAAAATAATGTTTCGTGCAAAAGAAGTCACGCAACTCATATTTATTAATATCACAATACTAATTGAGTATGTTCTTTGAAAACAAGTCTCTCAAACTGAGTAATCTTATGTAGAGAAGCAGATATTTTGACGTGATTATTGAGTGTGCAAAAAAACCTTCTCATTTTAAAAAGAAAAAGTTTATTAATAGAAAGAACACCAATAAAGAATTATTCTCCAAAGACAACAAAGAAGGAATCAATGCGATTCTTCGACTCAGTCGGTGGCCGGTTCCCTTCTTTGCACATAAATTTTTGGTAAAATTTTGTTAACTCGATATGGTGTGATATCAGTCCACTATACTTTGATAATTATATTAGCGAAATGTTTTTTAGAGTAAGATAATGTGACACAGAAAGAGTGGAACCATTTTTAAGAAGAGTATAATTTATATATAGAGAGAATGAGAGAGGATGTGTTTTGAATTTTGAATGTGATGATGACAACACCTTGGAGAATATCCCTCGTTAATATCGAATAATGAGAGATTTTGGGAATCTTTATGTATCTATAAAGATTGGGTAGATCTCTTGATGTGAAACCAAGAGTTCCTTATAAGAAGGTATTGGCTGTTACTCAATTATCGGGGATCTTTTCTTGTAGAGCTCATTCATGTATGGTCGTTGGGATGGATTTCTCTCTCAGTTACCAAGTTCCCGCAAGTAGGGTTCGCTTCATAGGTTAGGGTTGAAAAGGAAAAAGATCCCTGATCTTAATAGAAAGGAATCTGTTTGTTAAATCTTATCTATTTTTTTATTATTTTTACTTTTGTCTTTTTTAGCATTAATCTGAGCTATTTATCCTTAATATAAAGTCCAGATTAATCATAATTCGTTTCTGTTTATGAAACATGAAAAAATCATATGATCCGATTGAGGGTCTTTCAGCTCAGAGCTCCACAGGATCATGATTTATCGTTGGCCCATGATTTATCGATGTTTCAGTCCAAAAATGGGAGTTATATCAGACAATGATCCATGTGGCGAGGTCGAGGTCGAAAAATGGGAGTTACCCGTTCCCTACGCGTGTCTATATCTCGACCACGCGGGCGTCTATAATGTTCAGCCCCATTGAATATTTTGTCTTGGGCAGGCAACCTAGACCTTAGGACCAAATGGATTTGGAAATGGACCCTTCTACAAACTGCATGAAGCTTTCATAGAAGAATGACTGTAGGCTTTATATCGTTAGCAAAAATGTGTGATCTTATGAATCTAAGACACTTGGTGCGGTGTTAAAGAAGGATTGGATCTTCTTGGCGAAGATAACACATTTACATGTTCATGTTGATTCCTGAAGGACTTAATCTAGGAATCCGTTAGTTATATAGCCGTAGAATATGGTAGACTGACTTACTATGATAGCTCTCAGCTAACACACATAGGTTTGCTTATTTTTGCCTAACAATCTAATAAAGTAATTTTAGATTAAAATAATATAATTATTAGTTTATTTTGTCGAACAACAATTTAAAATGATTCATATCTTAAAGTAAATTAATATAAGTTGAGCTAAACACGTTTTAACTTTTAGATTAAAATTAAATATAAAATAAGTTATAATTTAAAGGTTTAAGTTATAAGTTTAAGTGGAACTGAACGACCTCATAGTGAAGATAAAATGGATAGTTTGTGTGTGTGAGGCAAGAGAGTGAGAAAGTCTCTTCTAAGAGTAGACTAGACTACTGAGGGCTGTTTGTCTCCACTTAAACTTTTAAATTGTAATTTATTTGAAATACCTAAAAAGGGTTGAGCCTCAAAGAGCTAGGACCGAATTTGTTCCTAGCTTGCTTTAACCACCCAATGGATAAGCTTTGGGCCCTAAGGAACGAACCATGAAACTTTGACAGAGCCTTAATCCTTTTAGGAGAGATGACTGGGTTTCTGTAGCCTTCAGAGATTGAGTTGAATGAGGTATATTTTCGAGCTCAGGTGTTTAATCATCCATTCTATGTATGACTAAGGAGATGGGCAAGAGGATAGGCAACTACATTAGTAAGTTTCTGGAGATAGAAGAAGGACCTGATGGCAATTGTTGAGGGAAATGTCTCGACATAAGGGTTGGGCTAAATGTTAACTCTCAATTGCCGCGCGGGATGGAGCTTAAGGTTCCTTAGAACCCAGACCCGATTTGGGTCGATTTTGTTTACCCTAGTCAATGTGATAATTTTGATGATGACAAATAAAATGTGAAATAATATGTTATCAAGTGTGTAGGTCCTTAATGAAGTAAAAATCATGTTGAAAACACTTAATCTTAGGTGTTTATGCAAGAACAAATAAAGGAGAGTCAAATCTGTAATTGACGAGATACACACGATATTTTAGGAATGACCACGAAACATATTAAACAAACCCCAAATGACATGAAACAAAGTTTGTTGAATTCAAAATGCTTCAAAGAATAAGGAACTGGACCTAGCCTCTCATGACCAGACCTGAATAGACCGAGTCGGGCATAACATTGTGAAAAATGTAATGGACCGATGCACCCTCAATCCGCTGTCAAAACCGGCTTCGGCTTGGAGGGTGTTTAGGTCACACTAAGGAGCGAAACCGGACGATCCGGTTTGAAACCGTACGTACCAGTTTCTACAGTTGAAAAATAATTTTTGCCATTTCTCTAACCAGATCCATCCGATTACCAATCCGGTTTAGACCGATTTTAAGATCTCATTTCCCCTATAAATAGGTCGCGACTTTTTCATTTCAAACACACATCTCCACTTCTCTCTTACGAAGCTTATAATATTATATTCTTTGAGAGGTTTTGTATTTTGAGTGATATTTTGAGAAATTCTCTAGAGAGAAACTAGTGAAAATTGTGAGCAAAGTATTGAGAGATCTACTCTTTGGCAGAAAGAAATTTTGTAAGAGATTCAAAGATCTTGACCGAGCTGTATTGTCAAGATCTGATTGGCATCATAAGCCAATAAGATTTGTAAAGATTTGGTCATCACTGTTAAGAAGATTGCTTGAGAAAAATCTTTAGGGGGGACCCTTGGAGCGCGGACGTAAGTATAGATTTTTTCGAACCACTTAAAAATATCACGTGTCATCTTTCTTCCCCACTCTCTTTATTTTCTGCACTTTAATATTTCACATCGTTATTATCTTTATTTATTCTACGCATTTAAAGTTCTACATATTTATTTAATTGCATAATTATTTTTATTGTTTGATTATTTATTTTTATCATTGAACATGAATAATTCTCGGTTCAGCAACATCAGTGGAGAAGAAAAATATTTAAAGCAAATTCCACAGAAACATTATGAGAATAGTTGAATTTGCTATGTTGGGCGCGAGAACTCTTACCCATATCTTACCATTTCTTCGGAATTGTCCGCTCATAGCACGATGGAATTGTCCGATTCTAGCCCGACGCGCTACTTCAATGGCTAGATCTGAAGAAGCTGATATGGAGCTACTCGCCCAACCGACGTAGCTGAAATATAAAAATTATATAGGGAGTCACGAAAGCCAGAGAAGCCAATCGGGGGAATCATCACCATGACAAAGCTGGTAGCAATCACTACAACCATCAGATTTGCCACACTATGCCAATTGATTTAAATTCAAAAAATTGTTAATACTGATAAGCAAGATGTACAGGTAAAATTTGATATGACACGTGGCAAGATCTAGATCGAAAGCTCCATTGAGGAGAAGATGGAATGGGAACCGTAGGATCAACTAGGCGGTTATGAAGAACAGACCATTCAGACAAAAGTACATGGATTACCGACGTGGTAATCCAAAGAAAAGATAATCAAGACCATTGAATTGATCAGATAGTCAAGATGTACTAATGTATTAATGATAATGAATGAACCCTGGATGAATAGAAAATCTCCCCTCCTTTTTACTAAACCATGGGGAGCCCCGAGTAGTTTACCGGGCAAATTGAGTTGTGGTGACGATACCTTTCTTAGTGGAAGATCGGAAATTCTCTTCATCACGAGACTGATCGGAGCTGCCGTAGACACCCGAGAGGCCTCCACAAGGCAGGCTAAAAGAGTAAGAGGACAACAAGTAAAAAGTTATGCTTTCATTTCTTTATTTAGATTGAAATCAACTTCTTTAAAAAATGGGTAGGTATAATGCACGCAGGCCAAGTCATTCCATTCCTTCCTTACTTTTTTTTCATAGTAGTCTTAATGACTAGTGGTAAGCTGTACTCTAGTGGATGAATTGTTTGTGATCTTTCTGATGAAAAAACCCTAAGGGAAGGATTTCAATTCTCTTGTCAAGGAAAAGACTAAGTAAAGGCAGACAACGGGGCGAAGATAGAAGACTTGCCTCGAGACAGGAACATAGCATATGGACATTGCTCCGGACTAGTTAAGTAGTTGAGCCTGGCTCCTCCGCTTGGCGAGCTCCTCTTTGCTCCTAGTAGACTATTAGACTGTCTACTCTTCTCTTGTTACATGAGTCGAATTTTCATCAAATCTGAGAAAAGCCATCTTTTTTTCAACAATGTCATTGTCATTTGATCCAATAGCGTTCCGGAAGAGATTTTAGAAATATTTAGAACTCTCGGATGAAGTATTAGAAACGGAAAAATCCATTAGATAATGAACTCTTGGTTCTAAGCCATCTCTGGCGATGAATCATCAATCTGATCTTGTTTCAGAAGCTTGTAGAGAGTAGAGAATAGAATAGGCTATGATGCCAGAAGAAGGGGAGAGAGATTTTCACTCTTGAGAGATCCTTTGAATACGAGCATAAGGATAAGTTAGATCTCAAGAAATATTATATTGATCATATTTTCAAATAGAATTAAATAAATTATATTAGATTTTATGTAACCGATTGAAAACTTAAAAATAAAGGTAAAATGTAGTTTTAAACAGAGCACAATAACCCTCAACACTTATGAGAAACAAGTTGATTATGCAGCTTGCAATAACCTTATAAATCATTTATCCATAATAAAATACTATCAAAATCTCTCTGTGATTTTTTTTATCTTTAAAAATTTTATACGTAAATCATGATATTAATATTTTTTTATTATACCTTTCATTTATTCTTTATATTTTATATAAGAAATTTAAGATTATACCACTTCTTTTATCTGGCGATGGAGGAACAAAATCTGACTATCTGCAAATCTGGTAGGGCCAGCATACGAGGTGACGTTTCTACGCTGGAAATCACGCCGCGATAGTGTTTTGACATGTAGAAGAGGCCTGGTCCAAAATCAGAAGATGACAGGTGGCTATCCTGAGGAGAGAGATGATTTTGTAGCGGCTGATAAGGACAAGGGTAAAAAGTGTATGGGGGATTTAGGGTCTGGCGCGTGTGATGGGGTCAAGATGATTGGGCCGGATGTTTTACCTGGTCCTGGGGCTTTACTTGAGGGCTCGGGAGATAGGGATACCCACAGATAAAAGAAGTCCTTTGATGAAGAAGGTCAGTGGTTTCAGGAGCGCAAGGAAGCTTACCACGCTAAAAACAGAGGCCCTATGGTTTTATCATGCTTTGGGAAGTTGATTTTTAGGCACAATGCTCTTAAAACATGTGTAAATATATTTTTAATTTAAAATTAATAAAATTATATTCTTTAATAATTATCTTTTTAAATTATTATTGAATAATTTATATAAATATCTAAAGATTTCATATTCATTAATGAAACTATGATCTTGTAATAGTACGAGAATATTAAGATCATAAATAATAAATAAAATAGTCTGTAACATATTAAAGTATGAAGTATTTAATGAATGATTGCTAGTACAGTCGCTAAATATCTTGAATGCAAATGATTTAGATTCAGATTATTGATGTGGATATGCATTTTAGTGAATGTACTTTATATAATTAAATTATATAGAATATGACTGATTACAGTATGGAATTTGTAACATATTAAAGTAGCCTGTAAATTATATAGGACGTGACCGATTAAAATAGTCTGTAACATATTAAATATATAGAATTTTTAATGAATGGTTGCTAGTACGGTTCGCTAAACGTCTTGCAAGTGATTTAGATCTAGATTACTGATGTGAATATGTATTTTAGTGAATGTACTTTATGTGATTAAATTATATAGGACACGACCGATGTGAATTAATATCTTTATTAACTTACCATTTACAATAAAAATTTAATACAGATCAATCTGACGATCATATGTAGATCAATCTAAATCTTGAGTAGTTATGGACTCCTATACATGTCTACTGTATCTTTTGATTCACTTGTTAGGCTTCGTTTGTAAAATGGACTAGTGACTTTTGTTTTGGAGATTCAATGATATGGATGGCTGAAAACATGATCTCGCAAGATTTGGAATCCAAGTTTTTCTAACGTATCGTATATTGGTTTACCAAATTGTTAATTCTCGAACTGAATGATTATTGAGCTCAAATTTCTAATATGATTATAAATTGATCATTCACTAGTGAATTAATGGTACTTAAGGATCAAGAAGTAATTAAAAAGGTAAAATGATAATTTTGACCAATTTTAATTTACGAACCAATAATTCGAGGACAAAATTACATGAAGTGATTATATCAATGGACTACACGAGATTATTCTGTAAATATATCATGTGAGTACTAAGAGTACAATTTCATATTTATAGTGGGGTAATAATGAAATTAATAAATAAGAGTATTTAATCAAAGAGTTTAATTAATAATCTGATTTATTGGAGCTTAGAATTATGAGTCCATGGTCCCCAAGCAACCTATGTACTACACAGTATAGAGTGTGAATGTTTCTGAACATAAGAAAAGGACTAGCTTGCAAAAAGAACTGAGTTTTGGGGAAAGTATATAATTATGAGATAATTATGTGAAATTAATTAATTAAGAATTAAGAAATTAAAATTTTTATTGTAATTTCTGGAAATTACATTAAATAATTATATCGATTAATTTTGTATTAATCGATAAGTGAGACAGTATATTTGATTTATGAAATTAAATAATATTAAATTATTATAAGATAATAAATTAAATTTGAATTAACTAATCTCTTATTTTTGAACTAACAGAAGTTAGTTGATATGTGTGATCAGATAAATTTTCTGAAATTTCATCAGATAAGTTAATTTTGAATTCACTGATATCTAGATATTTATCTGATTAAAATAAATAATAAATTTTTAAAAAATTACCACGTGACATGTCGAACTGCGACATTCCAATCAATGATTTTTAAATCAAGGATTGACATGACACAATGTAGTGTCACATGGCACTACAGTAGCACGTAACACACTGTAGTACCTCACGACACTACAGTAGTGCACGATACACTGCAGTGACAGATTTGTAAATAATTTATTATTTTATTTAAACCCTAAAACTTAATGGGCCTTAACCTAGAATATATGTTTAAATATTATTCTATTGGACTCATTGAAGTAATCTACATGATTAATTGTTAATAAAAAGTTTTGTGAATTCTCTCTTAGAGTTTTGGCTCAAAAAGTACTTATCCAAATCTGTGGATCATAACTTTGGGTTTATCTAGAGATAGAAAAATGTTCTTGAATTAGTTCGGAAGATCTTGGTGTGGATCTCATAGTTCGTTGTTTATGGAATCTAAAGTTCGTTGTTAGCGATGCCGCTTGATAGACTGCTAGAGATATAAATCCTTTCTTTGCAGGTCTATGATTGTATAGATATATAATGGATCCGATAAAAATTTATTTTTAATTAAAAAATATTGTTTAGAATCTGTGGCATCGCACTTATTTTCCGATCGATAAACTTTATTTTACTCACATAATAAAAAACATATAATATAATGTTAAATAATTTTCTTTTCAATGCATATAAATACAATATGATTATAAATAATAATCATAATTAATAATATAATAGATTTACAGATTCATCACACCTGTAACGATGACCAGTAAATTCAAAAGTTGTGAAAACTGTGAATAATGTTCCTAAAATTAATGTAATAAACTTAGAATATTATTTTGTTAATTTTATGCTAAAGTTGGAATAAAGGAAAACCGTAGGGGTGTATTAGCCAATCAATTCCTCGAGCTCCTTTTAAATAGATTAAGTAAGCATATATGTGACCATATTTATTGCATTATTTTAGTTATATGGATTATTCTTTTCTAAATCCAAACCCAACCTAATAAGATTGAACAATGAAAATAAACACAAAAGGACACACATATGATATAATTTTTCATTTCGATGATGTTAACAAAACATTGCATATATCAATTATAGCTATTACAATAAAAGTAAGAAATAAATTCTTTAGAAAAATTCAGAACTTAGTAAACTTTATGTTCCTTGTCGTAATAAACTTTATTAAGTTCTGAATTTTTCTGAATTTATTAAGTTCACCATCAGGCTACATTGCCTCTCTTGATTCAGTATGTGACAATGATTGGTATGCGAATTTAGCAGCAACAAATCATGTCATTGTAGACATGAACAACCTCAATCTTGCACAAGAAGATACAGGGAGTAAGAAGGTTAGCTGTAGGCAATGTAAGACCCTCACCATTACTCATTTAGGCTCTGCAATGTTTCCTTCTAAAGCTTATCCCTTAAAACTTGAAACTATTCTTAGGGTACCAGAAATAAAAAAGATTTTGTTTAGCATTTCAAAATTAACTCAAGGAAATAATATTTTCATTGAATTTCATTCAAATGCTTGTTTTGTGATGGACAAGAAGATGGTAACTCTGTTTTTGGAAGGGATTCGTAAAGTTGGTCTCTACTTGCTGGCTTATCCTGGAGTTAACAATCCTACTGCTTTGAATTGCTTTTCTGAATCAAGTCACACTTCTGATATGTTTGATAATACAAAGACTCAATTTTATGCTTCAAAGTCGTGTTCCTTTTCAAATAGGCCTATGTCTAATTCTCTGAATTCAGTGTCTCATAATGTAAAAATCAGAGGTAAGTCTTATGCTTTTATGATAGAAACAGTTAATGAAAAAGATATATGGTATAATAGGTTAGGGCATCCTACGCATAAAATCCTAAACAAAGTCCTACAAACTGAAACCATTATTCTTCCAACTAAAAAAATTCTCTGTATTGCTTGCCAAAAGGGAAAAGATCACAACGTACCTTTCTCTTTATCAAAGACACAGACTGCTAAGCTTTTAGAACTGATATACACTGATTTATGGGGACCTACACCCATAGCATCCTATGAGAGGTTTAGATACTACATTTGCTTCCTATATGACTTCACTAAGTTCTCCTAGATCTTTCCCCTAAAGCAAAAATTAGAAGCCTTTCAAATATTCATAACCTTCAAAACTTACATTGAGAAACAACTTGATCTACCTATCAAATCATTGCAGTCAGATTGGGGTGTTGAATTCAGACCATTCTAAAAATTTTTGCATACTCATGGCATAAGTTTTAGGTATCCCTGTCCTTATATTCACAAACCGAATGGCAAAGTGGAGAGGAAATATAGATACATAGTGGAAACAAATATAACCTTGTTAGCTCAAGCTAGTCTTCCACTTCATTTTTGGTGGGAAGTCTTTCAGGCAGCTCTGTATACCAAAAAATAGACTACCTACACCTATTTTGAACATGTTATCACCTTTTGAGAAATTATATGCAAGAAAACCAAAATATGAAGCTCTCAGAACCTTTGACTGTGCATGTTTTTCTAACCTTAGGCCATATAACAAACATAAATTTGACTTTCACTCTTATGTGTATTTATTCTTAGGATACTCTCCTAGCCATAAATGTTACAAGTGTATGCTTAAGACTGACACAATTAGTATCTCTAGAAATGTTGTCTTCAATGAATCTCATTTTCCATATTTGGCATGTTTACTACTAAATCCAAAATCTCTTCTGTCATAACAACCTTAAATCTTGAATTATAAAACTATTGTTTCTACCTATACAAGACCTACTCAAACTCAAGATACTACCAGTAAAAGTCTATCTGGGAGCTCTTCCGCTGCAACCGAACCTGCTTCTAGATAATCTTCACAAATCAGACAGGATAATGGTAATTCTTTCTCTTTTAATACTTTGTCTGATGATGAGTTAAATGCTTAACATTTTTCATCTATTTCTGATTCTTTGACTATTGACCTTTCCCTTCAACCCTATTCTGAAATCAATAAACAACCTGTCACTAGTTCACATTCTATGACCACTAGATCTAAAAATAGAATTCCCAAAAGTGTTTTTAACTATAAGACACCCCAATTCAAATTAGAAAAACAAGCTCTCACCAATTCAAATTAGAAAAAGGCAATGATTGATGAGTATTGAAGCCTTAAGGAAGAATAAGACCTGGCAACTAGTCCCATTTACCCCTAATATGTCATTGGTAGGGAATAAGTGGGTGTTTAAGGTGAAAATGAATCCAAATGGAGGTGTGTAGAGGTATAATGCGAGGCTTGCTGCCAAGGGATTTCACCAAACCCCTAACATTGATTACATAGAGACATTTAGTCATGTGGTCAAGCCTACAACTGTTAGAATTTTTCTTCATGCAGCTGTGACCTTTAGATGGGATGTAAGACAAATTAATGTAAATAATATCTTTTTAAATGGCTTCCTTAAAGAATTTGTTTACAGGAATCAGCTTGAAGGATTTGTCAATCCATATAAACCAGATTATGTTTGCAAGTGTCAAAAGCTCTTTAAGGCCTTAAACAATCCCCAATGGCTTGGTATAATAGACTGGGGAGTTCACTCATTGCATGGGGTTTCAAGAACTCAAAATATGACAGTTCTTTGTTTACACTTCATCTGGATCAGTATGTGGTGTTCTTATTAGCATATTTTGATGATATACTAATAACATAATGATGCACAATTTATTCAACAATTAATTCTTACTTTCTACACCAAGTTTGCTCTTAAGGATTTGGGGACTCTATATTACTTTCTTGGCATAGAAGTGTTTAGAGATGAAAAGGGAATGCATTTGAGTCAATCGAAGTACATAGTAGATTTACTGAAAAGGACAAAGATGGAAGGTGCTAAAATGGCAGCTTCTTCAAATAACTCAGTAAAGCTCTCCCTCCATTCATGTGATCTAATGCAAGACATTATAATCTATAGGAGCACAATTGGAGCTTTCCAATACTTAGCAATCACTAGGCCAGACATAGCTTTCATTGTCAATCGATTAAGTCAGTTTTTGCATAAGCCAACTGAAGTGCATTGGTAGACATGTAAAAGATATCTTAGATACTTAAAGGGCACTATAAAAGAAGGCATAGTCATTCAACCACATTCTTCTTTCAACATTCAAGCTTATACTGATGCAGATTGAGCAGGAGATGTGGACGATAGAAAATAGAAAATCAACAGGAGCTTATCTTATCTACCTAGGCTATAATCTTATGTCTTGGTCTTCAAAGAAACAATAAGTTGTTTCTAGATCTAGCATTGAAAGTGAGTATAGATCTATGACTAATACAACAGCTGAATTCAATGGTTCATAAGCATTCTTGGTGAACTCAGGGTGCTGTCTACTCAGGCTCCTATTATTTGGTGTGATAACCAAAGTGCTATAGCCTTAGCAGCAAATCCCGTCTTCCATGCACGCTCAAAGCATATTGAGCTCGATATGCACTTTATCAAAGACAAAGTGCGACAAAAACTCCTTGACATCAGGTTTATTCCATCTGCTGGATAAGTAGCAGATGTCCTCACCAAAGCTATATCTACTCCTAGATTTATGCATCTCAAAGGTAAACTGAAGGTGTTTCTCTCCCCCTTCAGCTTAGGGGGGGGGGGGGGATAAGCAAGTTACTAAAGCTACTAAAGCTACCTTATTTTCTGAATCAAAGACCTAAAATCAAAGTACTACTCAGCAAACTGAAAATCAACAACTAGCCAAGCTGTCAATCAACTACCAGTAATGAAAGTGCCAAGCTGTCAGTTTAGTTCCTTATGATTTAGCTCGATCATCTCTTTTCATGATAGTACTCAATTGTAATTGGTAGCTTAACTGATTATTTAACAACTAACCAATCTATTGCTCAAAGGCTTTAACTGTCTTGACAGTTGAAGCTAAGTTTTGGACTTTCTCTTGTCTCTATAAATGGCATAGCTCCTTCCTTCTTGAGTTGATGAAGGATAATGAATTTTCATATAGTTCTCCATTCTTTACAGATAGGGTGTCGTAGATAACCTATTTCATAGTAGTTAATACAAACTATTTTTAAAAGAGACTTTTTTTTCTTGAGAATACTAGTAAAAGTATTCTAATGAGACATAAATCAGAATAATAGCTTCATTGACATAGTTTTTATATAACAAAGATGACAAAGTTCGAAACACTATTTCAAGTAAGAAAACTAGTTGCATAAAGATAATACGTAAAATGAGTATCACTGATGGATGTCTGAGTATATTAATATTTTTTGAAAATTAATTGAATGTTTTATATTTTAGTCTATAACAATATTTTAAAATAAAATTTTATATATACCACTGCTCGCATAGCATCATACCTTATAAAATCAAAGAACATTGGTGGTCGATGTATTTTACATTTAGTACATTAATCGGCAATAGTTAATTGGATCAACCTCAATTGTTGGACGTATATTCAGATTTTTTTTCTTGGAGACTTTTCATTAACTAAAGAAAACCTTGTGTCATTTCTAATCATTGGACATCAATTAAAAAATGGAAATGGTCAAGAAGATGTTATGGTTGTATTTTACATCACATAATGAGGCCTAGCATTTTTAAGAATGAGATATTTTATATTAAAGTTTGTGTCACATGCGTAGTGCTTAATAGCACCTTTACTTTTTCTTTCCAACTCTATGATTCGACCCCCCAAAGGCACCACGTTTTGGCATTAAGTTACTGGTAATGCGTAACGTTGGCAAAAAAGTTAATTGGGTGAACCTTGTTGGAGGTATCTTCACCCAAAAAAATAAAAAAAAATTAATCTTAGAGGTTCTGTATGGCCTAAGAAAACCCTGGTATGTATTAAACATCATTGAACAAAATATAATTGAAGTTCTGGTTATGGCATAATTTATATTTTTAGGACATTTACTTAGTCATCAATAAGTCCGCAATAAGATAAATAAAAAATAAAGTGAACAAAGTGTATCTCAATTAAATAAAAAAAAATGGCTGAAACTTTTTGTAATTACAAAAATGGCCAATTTCACTTTTCTGTAAGTAGTAAATATTTATTAGAGGTGTGCACGGTTCGGTTCGGCCGGTTTGTAATGTATTTTTGTAATCGAACCGAATTCATCGGTTACCTAAATTAATGAACTGAACTGAACTGAACCGAACCGAACCGATGTAATCATTAGAACCGAACTGAACCAATGTAATTATTAGAACCGAACTGAACCGGTGTAATCATTATAACCGAATGGTGTAATCATTATAACCGAACCGAATGTAACCAAAATAATTGGTTCAGTTTGGTTACTTTTAATCAGTTTGGCTCAACAAACAACTAAACACATCGATTCAGTACTGGGATACAGGAGAGAGGTACAAGCCAACAATTAAGTTGAAGTATATTTTCCCAGCAAAATAGATTAATACAAGCGTTTTAACAAGCAGCTAAACATATTAATTCAGTACATGCATTTTAACTTCATCTGCAAAGATATCTTCACAGTATCATAATAATATTAGATTGATTCAGTAGATGGATACAAGATACATTTGAGGTGCAAGATTAAAGAGGCAAAGAGAGGTAACAGATTGTAAGCCTAACAAAATCTAAGGTAAATAGTTTAAGCCTAGCAGATCGAAACAACGAATCAAAATTTCTGGTCTTTTATTTACCTTAAAAGAGAAAGAGACAGAGATTTACTACCTCGAGCTCAAGCTGAGAGAGAGGCAGATAGAGTAGCTTTGAGTAGATGAGGGAAGCTTCGATGGTCTATTATTGATGATGAGGGAAGCTTTGATGGTCTGTAATCGACGATGAGGGAAGCCTCGATGGTCTGTAATCGATGATGAGGGAAGTTTCGACGGTTTGTAATCGGCGGTGACTGAAGCTTCGATGGCCTGTAATGGACGAGGGAAACGATGGTCTCTAATGGAGAGGGAGACGATGGCGATTAATAATTGCAGAGAGAGAGAGAGAGAGAGAGAGCAGGAAGCGGCAAAGAGAGAGAGAGGAGAGAGCAGGAAGTGGCAGGAATTGTGAGAGATTGAGAACCTTAGGGTTTTTTTTTTCAATTGGGCTTTAATTTTAGTAATAATTAATAATATAAAAATTATATGAAATATATATTTATATTATGGGTGTAATCGATTCGAACCGATTACACAATTATTGAAATTCATAACTGAACAAAAAATGCGGCCCTTTTTAGTAACCGAACCGATTACATTCTGAAGAGGAAAAGAATTGACCGAACCGATTCGGTTTGATCGGTTCGAAAAAAATCTACACACCCCTATATTTTACACTACAAGTAAATATATTATTAATACCCTCCCTATATTTTACACTACAAGTAAATATATTATTAACACCACGTAGGTGACATTTGAAACTTAGTTAATAAGTTATCGGTTCTAGTTCTAAACACATTATATATTCTTGGTTCATTGTTTACTAATAATCAACTCAAAAAAATTAAAAATGCATTAAAATAATCTATTAATCTATAGTATATATAAATGGAGCTAAGAGGGGAGAAATATTTTTGGACATCAATTACCCCTATTACTTTATAGATTTCCTTATTTGTCTTTCATCACTATTAATGTTAAATATTAATAATTTTAAAATTAACTTATTGATAATCAATTGTATAACTTAAAATATAATTATGACAACATGGATGAACATGTATGAAATGAAAACAAGACGCATGAAAAAAAGTCAAAATATAAATCTATGTATTATATATAAAAGTGTAGAAGTTGGAAAATAATTTTAGACAATACTATCCCTAATTATTTTTTAAATTTCCTACATTATCATTTCAATGTATTCATTATCCCAATTGTTCATATAGAAAGTTTTTTTAAGTACTTGTATTTATTTTCTCAATTATTTATTTGAGAATTTTCTTTTAACTAATTTTTTAAATGATCATATTTAAAATGTTTTCTCCTAATTATTAATCTAAAATCTTAAAAGACAAATTATAAGTAAAAATTAAGTCTCAGATTAACTCAATATTTCTTGATTGTCATTCCTATGTGTAAATTTCGTCGGCCCTTGCCGCCTTCCTTAACAAGCCCTCGAGCCTCCTTTGCGCCGCCTTCCTCATAGACGCCGGAACACAGCATAGGTTAGTCCAACAACCAGTTGGCTCCTCGCCGCTGCACATTAGCAGAAAAAAGTGAGTGAATAGCCAGTCCCATGCAACTTTCTCAATCGGTTTCCTTTATCGTGTTGCAGAAATATGCAACTCAAGAAAAGAAAAGACAAATTATAAGTAAAAATTAAGTCTCAGATTAACTCAATATTTCTTGATTGTCATTCCTATGTGTAAATTAATCTAAAGAACATTAAAAATAAAAGGGAAAAAGAAAATTTCATTAAGTGGAGGGAATCTAGAAACTATATATCTATAATTACTTATCTATATTATTTTAATATTTTTTAAACTAACCTCACAATGAAAATGTATATTTACGTGCTCCCTCCGCACGTCGTAGAGTCTAGTCAACCAAAAATACTCAATGTAACTTATACTAGAGGTAATAAATTATTGCCGCATTGCAATTAGGTATTTTCAGACATTTTTTTTTGTAATTATCTCATTAAATTATACAAACCCCTTTGATAAGTGCCCTTGATGTCATATTTTATAATAATTTATTTATTACTACAATAGACAAGAAATGAAGTTATATGGTAACGAAAGGACACAATAGAGAAAAACTAAAATAGATTGATCTTCCTATAGTCCTATGTATGTGTGTATATATCTATTGCTTAGACATCTAATGTCTCAAAATTAACTCATACCGATATAGAACAAATCCATGGCTGAATCATCACTTTTATCTTTGTTTTTATTGCTCAACTTAACTTCTCCTATCACCGCAACAAGCAATGATAGATCTATTAAAAGTTCTCTCTCAACCTTTACCGAGCTCTCTCACTCACACCCGCCGCGAACTCTCGAGATGTTTGATTCAATTCGGCCTTCTCATAGATTGTCCTCGAAACTTACGGAAAAAGATGGGGTTCATTTGTTTCCGCTTAGTTTTGGAACCCCTCCACAAACATTACATCTCGTCTTTGACACTGGTAGTGATTTAGTTTGGATTCCTTGTGGCTCCAACTATAAAAGAACAAACAGTTCAAACCCTCACCACTTAGACTTACTGGAAATCCGAACTTTCAACCCAAAAGAGTCATCTTCGTTTCAAATCGTGGGATGTAATAACCCAAAATGTTGGTGGGTTGTTGAAAAAGCAGCTCAATCTCAATGTGAGGGTTGTAAATTTAAAAGTTCTATGCAGACTTGCTCACAATCTTGTCCACCTTATGCACACAATTATGTTTTAGGGTCCACAACTGGGACTTTAATGTTAGAAACCCTAAATATTCCGAGGCGATTTGCGCGGGGGCGATTGGTGCGGGATTTCCTTGTTGGTTGCTCATCACACTCTATCGATTTACCTTTTGGTATCGTTGGCTTTAATCGTGGGTTGCAATCTTTACCATCGCAAATGGGACTTGAGAAATTCTCCTACTGCTTCGCATTTAATTGGAAACCCAATCAGCTAAACAACAATAGTTACCTTCTATTTAATGATAACTCACGATTTAGACGCCTTAGTTACACGCCATTTCACCTACCTTGGTTGAGAGAACTAAGAATATACCATTACGTAATCCTTGAAAAGATTATTGTAGGACATAAGGCAATAGATATTCCAAGTGAATTATTGTTGCCGGGATCTAATGGCGATGGTGGGACTATTATGGATTCAGGAACAACTTTTTCACATATGAGGAGGTCAATTTTCGATTCATTGGTAGGTGAATTTATAAAACAAGTCCCTAACGACGTGATTCGCGTTGTTAACGTGGGAGAGCTAGAAGCGTGCTTCAAAATTAACTTACTTGCTACACCGAAACTATCATTTCAATTTAAAGGTGGGGCGCACATGAAATTAAGTTGGCGCAATTATCTTGTAAACTTGGGAAACGGCATACGTTGTTTATCAATTGTTGCCGACGGAAGTACTCGGCATTTTCCTTTCCCTGCTATAATTTTCGGTAATCATCAGCAACGAGGTTTTCATATGGAGTATGACCTGAAACACGAGAGGTTAGGATTTGATCAAGCATGGTCATGCTGATGAAGTCATTTGTCATAAGCTACGCTAATAGTTTGCATCAATTAACCTCCTATTTCCATATGTAGTGAACTATATTTGAATAAAGCGAATTAATTACAAACGCACCTTCTAATACCCTATTTAATTGGGATTCACTTTTGCTTCACGTCTGGTACTTTTTAGTTTTTTTTTATTGTTTCTCAAATTTAAATACCATCATAAACTGTTGGAAGAAATAGAGCCAAATAATGTTGGCAGATAAAGATGCAAATATGAGGGATATATGGAAGCAGGTGAAAAAATTACATAAAATTGTGATTTTAAATTATCTTTATTTGTTAGTTTAAGGATTAAGATGTTGGGTTCAACTTAATCAGATAATCATTTACAATATACCTTGACTTCAAAGATGGCGAGAGTTGCATTGAAATACTTTAACACCCTTTATGAATTGACATAAAATATTAGTGTAGATGCAAAATATCTATTGTCGAGTACTATCACATGTCGCTCGTAGATATGTAGATGACTAAAAAAAAGATATAATGTGAAAGTATCAATCCGACATATATATGGTGCCGAGTCTAATACATTCCAATATTCAAATCAAATAATCGTTTTGGTATAGTAACAATAATGAGAGAGCTAGAGACATTGAATAATGTTTGTGATATAGACACCTCCTACTATATAGTTGAAGAGAAGAAATCTGGAAATTACTCACTAGAATTTGTCTGCATCTCCGACATAGTGGAGCAATTTCTTATAATTATTAACTTAGCTAGCCAAATTGGCTAACTTAACCGCTTTACGTTAAGTGTCAATTTACATTCCTACTATTTTGGCATGATTTTATAACCGCCATTATTTTTTGAAAGAATATTTTATTACCTTCCTATTTTAGTGATTCAGTTAAACTCTTTCTTCTCTTTCTCAATCTGTCTCTGTTTTCAACAATCATTGGCAACGATGTTTTCATATGGAAAATGACCTAAAATAAGAGTGGTTAGGATTTCGAGCGTCGTCATGTTAACGAAGTCATTTTAATAAGCTGCACTAATAATTTGCGTCAACCTCATGCTTCCATATATAGCGAACTGTATTTGAATAAAGCTTAGTTACAAATATATATTACACCTTCTAATCCCTATTTGGGAGTCTCTATTGCTTCATTTCTAGCTTTGCTACTTTTCATACATTCTTTCGCAATTCTTAGTCTCATCATAAACTTTGGAAGATATAGAGCCGATCGAAGTTTGAGGATAAAGAGCCAAAAACATGCAAATAGGATGAAATATATGAAAACCAGGCAAAAAAAAGAATGTACATTTTACTTTTAAATTATCATTGTTAGCTAGTTTCAAAGATTAAGATGTTGGGTTTTTTAGCTTAACTAATTATTGTTTATGATATATATTTTGATTTCAAACATGACGAGAGTAGCATCGAAATTTTTTTCCACCACTTATGAAATAATAGACAAAATTTATTGTATATTCAAGAGATCTCACTACAAGAAATAAGGGTTTTAGCGACCAATATTTTGGTTGGTAAAACTCCTAAATTTGATCGCGAAAGGCCTAACGTGACGAACTTAAGTTCGTTGCGAACTTCGTCACTTTTGCTTCATCAGCGAAAGTCTTTCAAGAAGAAAAATAGAACTTGTCGCGTTAGACCTTTAGCGAAAAAAATCTGGTTTCAAAAGGTTTTCGCCACAAAAAGAAAAGTTGGTTGCAAAAGGGTTTTGCGACCAAAAAAAAATTTGGTCGCAAAAATCTTTTGCCACCAATATTTCTATCGTCACAAAAAGTTTTTGCGGCCAAAAAAAGTTTCGTCGCAAAAACCTTTTACCACAAATATTTCTCTTCATCGCCAAAACTCTTTTGCCAGCACTTTTTTCGCGACGAAAGGTTTTAGCAATGAAAAAAACTGGTTACAAAAGGTTTGCGCGACGAAAATAAAAGTTGGTCGCAAAAGGGTTTTGCCACCCTAAAAAAATTTCGTCGCAAAAATCTTTTGCCACCAATATTTCTCTTCATCGCCAAAACTCTTTTGCGACCACTTTTTTTTGTCGCGAAATATTTTTGGCGACCAAATTTTACATTATAAAATGTTGAATTTTTTAGTTTTCATATACACCTTTAATAGCAATTAATATCATCAGAAAATTTATCAAACCCGATATTTTTCTAAGAGATACATATATTAATCATTAATATATGTAATGTAACAAATTAGTAGCAGTGCATTAAAAAATCTCCGAGTCATAACTCATTAAAGAATTTGGTTAAAAAATGTATCCAAAGAAAAATAAAAAGAGAGTATTTAAAGCTTGATGTTACAACTACAAAACTTAACAAAGCTCATGCTTCTATTGCTAAGTCGTCGTCAGGAGCTGGAAAATCATTTTGACGAGCCCAAACGAGTAAGCTTTGTAGTTAGCTCTCCATCGACTTAATTTGCTTCGTTAATTCTATATTTTCAACTCGATTTTTTTTCTTGAAAGATGTGGGTGGGGCTCCATGTCCAAGACCTTTATTTCACCCGAGGACTTCTTCAACTATCTCTTCTTCGGAGCGAGGTGTGACATCCTCAGCGATAGGCACACCCCATAAAGCACACATCGTTCTTAACATCACAATGAGCCAAATTCAAGATAAACATATTCATCAATCAGAAAGTATTGAAAGAACATCCAGCAAAATCCGATTCAAAGTGATAACCACTCTAAATTAAAACTAACACTATTATCTTTAGACAAGGAGTATCAATCAGAAAATATTCAAAAATCATTTAGCACGCTAAGATACAAAGTGATAAGCCCCCC